>VICI01000001.1:0-215085 GCA_019593645.1 Akabosia matsudoensis | reverse complement strand
TGAAATACCCAAAATGCTATTCCCCCCGAATTTCCCCCCAAGACTGGATAGTATGACATGTCTTCCATCATAAATATTATTATTTTGGGCTCCAGAAATAGGTTTTGACCTTAGATTTAATGTATCGCTATTGGTCATAGCGCTTATCTGATAAAACGGGATGTTCTTAAAGATATGAAAGGGAGTTTAGTTGAGTCTCTATCTCTTTCTTTGTTGGTAGCTAATGAATTGGTGTAATTGATTCGCACGAGACGCGTAATAATATGAATAGTATAATAATAATAATTAATATAGCAGACCAGTTCAGGTTACCCGTCACAGATGTGACGGACTTAGAAAAGGTACGCATCTCAGAAGGGATGTTTAGTGAACCAACTTTCGAACACAACAGTTTATTTTAAAATTTGAAAGAAACAAATATTTTATTCAAACTTTCACGGAAAACAATGTTTTTGTCAAAATGGCTGTTTACTTTCCCTAATGAGCACCACTGATGACTTGAATTTTAACAGGCTCTGAAGATCGAACCCATGAGAAAGCAACGTAGAGTTGACCATGGCAAAAAACTAGGTCTCAAAGAAAAACTCCCACACGTTCCATTGTCTGTCCTTGAGATTTGTTTATAATAGTCATGGCAAAGGCAAGCTTGATAGGAAACTGACGTCGAGACAGTTTGAAGGGTAAGTCTGTATCTGATGGAGTTAGCGTGATTGAGGGAATTAAGACGGTTGACCCTTCAGAACTAAAGCTGTAAGAACTAAAGCTTGGATAACATTTGGGTACATTGATTTAATTGATATTCGGGAACCATTACAAAGACCCCGGCTGGTGTTTAGATTCCTCAAAATAATTGCCACAGCTCCAACCTTCAGAGTAAGTTCATGAGGGGGCATACCAGATGGTGTGCGGCTATTAATGAGGTCAGTTGGAAAATTGTCAACTTCATTCTTATCATCACAGTCAATCTTATCATAGCTATTATATGTTTTACTCGCGCCGATCAGTATTTTCAAATTGTTTTCATTGATCTTGTCACCATCGTCATTTTCAGGGCAAAGCCAATTTCTACTATATTTAATTGACGACTGGACAATAGCAGATTCCTGAGCATGTGGTACCACCGGCAAACACTGTCTGAAATATCCACCTAAAAGGATTACCTTGCCACCAAATGGGAAACAGTTTTCCATAATTTCTCGAAGAAAAGTATCAACAACATTTACTAAATGATTCAATAGCATTGTGGCTTCATCCTATCAAGTAGTACGGCCAAAGAATCATTACATCATTGGAATTTTATTAGAGAAACAGATATATCACTTACAGGTATTGAAACTTTGTATAAAGAGTGTAATTTTCGACCACCAACGATTAGGTTTGCTGCAACCCCAGTAGAAGCTGCAATAAAGACGCCATACAAATTGGCTTTGCGTCCTGATAGCGTCCGATATAAATACGTCTTCCCACTTCCATCTGGACCATCTGAGAAAAATTACCACCACCTAGACCACCATTTTATTGCTGGAGGACTGTTAATAGCTTGCATGACCGTATCATACGCTTGTTTCTGTTCTGTAGTTAGGGAGGATCGCATGGTTACGACGGCATCTTCTTGCTCGTTTGCAAAGTTAGTCTCGAAGCTCAAGGTTGCATTCATATTTGGCGTGGGAAGTCCAAAATGAGCGCACGTCTTACCATGGGCAGCCAAGCTTTCCTAGACATAAATTAGAGCCAGATCGTCACAAATGTGACCACCTATATTATTTATTGGTTAATCCATGCGATGACTTTACCGAATAAATTACCCTTATGTATATCAACCAGTAAGCATTTAACTTTCTGAAAGAAAACACGGGCAATTAGATCTGGACGATGTTTGCACGTTCCCATGGCTTCAATGCTTCGAGTATTTCTCGCCATTTAGGGTTACACGTCATGGTAAGAAAGAAGCCAGGTTTTCCATATTTTTGAACGATAGCCATTGCATTACGGTATCTCTGTTGCATATGTCGAGGACTTCCATTGAAAAAAGGTGGTAGTATGACCATGGAACATGACTGGAATCGGAATTAATGTGATCCGTTAAACCTTGGTAAAGTGAAGGGAAGGGACTAAGGGAACTTCGTTTCTGCTATAATTTAAATTTTAAGTTCAAATTAGATGTACACATCTATTATCTTTTTTAATCGCCAGTCTCGCACGCACACAGTAAAACTTGTAATATTAAACAGCGGTGCTGCGGGTAGCTGGCGATAATAAAAATAGAGCACCATGTACTGATGAAAAAGCTTCCCTTTATGTAATATTCGACTGAACTCAAAACGCACAGACAATCTGAAACAATAATGCTGACGCATGGTTATTCTTCGATCTGCCCCATTCTGTTCCATAATTTGATTCCAACCCCTTTCACCAACAAATAGAAGCGGGTAAATCATTGGATCCAAGTTGCAGTCTAGTATATTAATAGATCGGGGCGTAAATGAATTATTAAGACCCTCTAAATCGGAGGCTCTCCATCCTTATTTCGGAAAACTACTGCGACTTCGTTTCAAGTTGGATTGTTTTAGCGTATGGGATCGGACGTTCTATCATGCTTCAGTAGCATTTGTAAATTTCCAAACTCTGATCGTTTCGTGATAATTCACACTCTACTTCGAAAAGGTTTTTGGTACGGATTAATTCGTGAAATTAAATTACCCAGCTCATGCATTAAGGAAGGTTAACATGTTTCATGTGGGACATTTAACATGCGCTGCCCCCAGCGCTTCCTCAGAATCGAGAATGTACAACTGTGCACACTTTCGTTCTATGCCATCGACTGGAGGTAGTGTTCCAGTTCGAAGATAAATCTGTCCATGAATTTAAAAAAAAATAAGGGCCCCATTCGTCGAAGGAGTAAAACTTGTTCCCACGGAGGCAAAGGCCAGTTTACTATTGTAGCTTGTACGTAAATAAACTTTGGAGTAAATCTGGACATGCCCCCAAAGGCTCTGTAATTTGCTTACCCTTCTTGCGACGAAGATAAAACTTTTTATCGCATGGGCACTCAGACTTAAAATGATAGGCGCCGCAGAATTAACAAATATCATGCATCATACCCAAATAGTTTTCGGGGTTTCGATTCTCCAGATCTTCAGCGAACGAATCCACATTCAACTGGTTGGCTAAAAGCCTTTGTTTATCGGACCGTAAGCCAGCCTTTTTCGTTGCGTAGCCACAGGCTAATCACCCAAAACTTTGCATGATCAGGCGAAGAAGATAAATTTCTTTCCTTTTTCTGCAATCAATCAATCTGAAGTTGATTGTTACACCATAAGAACACTGTAGGAGAAAAAAGGTTGACGTACGAAAGTACTTAATCCCAAGTATTTCCTCCTAGGCATGAGTGATAAAAAGACCTTTTTCCCACGAAAAAGGCAGAACTCGAATAACAGCAAAAAACAGGTCTCAACTGAAATATGAGCATACTCAAGGGACAAACATTTGAGATTGCTAAGACAAAAAAAGTCGTAAAAGCAATCGAAAATCGAACAAAAAAATACTTAAACTACACTTCAAGTCCTAACTACACTTTTTAAGTGTTACAAAAACAAGTCATTCATAAATACAATACATTGATCGTAAATACACAGATCCCTTTTCTTCCAACAAATTAGATAATAAAATTATCTTGAAATCTTTTTCCATCAGCTCATACTCCAACACATACATATTCTGTTAATGTTTAAACACCAACCTAACAAACGTTAGGTTGTAACTACGATTTGCTGTCTTTTGTTTAGTTTATAAACATTTTTCAGTTTGTCACTGGTATCTTGCTGCGACCAGAGACAAACTGAACATGTTTATCCCGGGGGAATATTTCAAGAAAGAGGGAAAGAGAGAAAGGCGAGTAAGTGATATTAGTTATTAAGATATTAGTGAAGATTTTATTGTATATTATTATTGTGTTTTGTTTCAATTATGTGTCATGGCGAATCAATCGACCGGGCCATTCAACCGTACTGCGGGAATTGCACTTCTGTGATGTCGGTGCAAGCCTTCTACAAATGTCGTAAGTTTTTGATAAATTGATAACATTTTTTAAACCATGATATAAGGCAATCAATAATCATATCCATGTTTTTTCTTCTCAGTAGTCTGTGCTAAGTGCTACATGGCCGTTCTCCTTTCGAACAATCAGTGGGGTGATGATGGATGGGGCAGATGCCCAAACTGATTTGTCTCCATCCATCGTAAGCTTCATGCACTACTTGTAGAATTTTGGATTTGTAGCCTAGTTAGTTTTTTAGTTTAGTAATAAGAGATATCGATTGTTTCATTTTATCCAGGGGTTCATCTATTCTGAGAAACCTGCCAGTGGATGAATCAGGTAGGCCATTGAATCAAAAGGGAAGGTCAACAGGTGGCCAGACACCTTGAAAAAGTACCTGGAGCAAAAAGACGCCACATCGAAAATCTTCAGCGTGAGTATGAGCAGTTGCAAGCTCTTTTAAAGCTCTAGGCTCCTGAGAAGAAGACGGTTGAGAAACACAATGCTACTTCAGAGAAGCTGCATGAGGAGGATGAAGAGAAAAAGATGGAAAAGGAGAAGGAAAAAGAGGAGGAAGATGATGGCAAGGATGAGTTTTTGGAGCAGGACTTCAATGTCCGGTTAGAGGGGTTTGCTGAACTTTGATTGGTTTTGTTGGTTAAAATGAACTATGCCGAAGATTTTTAGTTTTTAATTGTGGATTTTTATTTATTCTGTCATTTCAAGATAAAGCACAGCAAACCATTTTTTAATCTACCTATAAAGTGTGAACCTGAACATTGCACGTTTATCACAATGTTTGAGAGTTTAATTGTGCCCCATATTTCACTCCTGGTACGTTGATGCCATGTACTTAAAACGTGCGTATTATAAAACGTTTGTATACCTCTCAGTTTTCTTTAAACTTCTAATAACTAACTAGTATTTTATTAAATATCTCGTTAGTTGCACACCCTCATGAAAAATAGCTATCGAATGATACCTTACCTGACCTTCTTCGACATTTTTGTGAGTCAGGGGAGGGAGTTTAGTTTTGACATTATAAGAGAATAAAACGGGCTTTATAAAGAGTATGACATTGACGAATACACTTTAGCTTTAAGATGACCCCTAATTTATTTTCGGGAAAAATTTTGTTAGAGATACAAAAGGGTTCGATGTTATCAAATAAGATTCGCTAAAAGACGATCTACAAGATTCGGTAAAAGACGATCTGCAAGATTCGCTAAAACACGATCTGCAGGATTCGCTAAAACACGATCTGCAAGATTCGCTAAAATACGATCTGCAGGATTCGCTAAAACACGATCTGCAAGATTCGCTAAAACACGATCTTCAAGATGCGGTACACAAAATTTTCACGAGTCCGAAAACATAAATTTCATGATGTATGCATCATACACGATGTGACTGGTTTTTCATAAACTTTGTAACAGGAATGCTACTGAGCAGATAGACATGTGTGTCAATTTGGAGATTTGGTGATAACGAACGGACAGACAGAGTTGCGGACACGCTGACTGTATAACCTAGCTTTCTCTTCTTAATAACTACCATTAAGACTTCTCAAGTATCTTATCAGCATATATGTTAACCCGCCAATATATATAGCATACATCCGCCAGCACACTGCAGAAACCCGCCATATTATCAAAAATCAACCTTATAAACTTAACACGTATGCATGTTATGCTGCTATGTTGACATGTCGCATTATTTACCCCATTACATTTAGCGAAAATTGTCGTGGGTGTCTGTCCGTTCGTCCGATCGTCCATCTGTTATCGCGAAATGCTTTGACGAACGGACGTGACATTTGGTACACTGGTTTGTCTGCACAATAGCAATCCTGTTACCAAGATTCGTTTTCAGCGAATCTTGCAGCGCGAGTTTCAGCAATTCTTGTAGATCGTATTTTACCAAATCTTGTAGAAACGCCTTTCGCTACTTTTGAGAATCGTACATGAGCGTTTTATTACAACTTACAACCACCGATTCGAAAAAGTAGATTCTTACTAACGATAGATACAGTCGTTAAACAGCAGCATATTTGGACATGAAGTGAGGAAGGGAAAGTTGACACAAAACTTCAGGGGAATCGAATGTAATACTCAGACGGGATAGCTTAACAATTTATTTTTGCATGGATTGGACAAATATTCAACGAAATGTCAGGATAAATCTGCTGTAATTTCTTGTGGTTAAGAAGAATCTCAGGCCTTATATCTATTGAAAGAGTCAGTCCTCGGACTAGAAGAATCTGCTGCAGTATAGCATGAAACTTCGAAAGTATAGCTTCGAAAGTTGGATTTCAGTCTTTCCGTAAGTAATTACACTGTTTCAGAGAATCACGCTATCTACCTTGATACAAACAACAAACCGAAATCTTACTTCAGGCTGTTCGTGGAACAATTAGAAACTTTAAGACTGCAGTCGACTGCCAGTTTAATAGTCTAACAATCTTAAACATTGCATGACGCAACTATTTTCACTTAAAGTGTTTATGCGAAAGGTGAACATTTGTGCATAATTTAGTGGTACATATTGTACATACCTGTAGTAGAAAAGCTTTCCGGGTAAAACTACACGAAGTGTCGAAGAAGAGGTGCATGCAAAATCAGCAACGAAAACTTCGCCTTGGTCCTTCAGTAACTTATTTACACACAACTCAGTATATTAATTAATTTTTATTATATTTGCGTTAGTTTTTAAGGCTTCGGAAATATTAATGTAATTTGAAAAGTAACTGCAAACTGTAATTACTAATTCTTATGCTATTTGTCGACTGAATCGAATCCTTGGGTATACATCAGGCCTAGCTGAATACGATTGAGAAAGGAAGTGGTCGTTAAAAGATGGAAATCGGATGTACAGACACCAGATATTAAGGTCAGACCCTTCATTCATCATCTTCGAAAAATTAAATAAATCTAAATAGCTTGTTAGACCTATGATAGATATAATAAATGTTTAAAAATGCTCAAGATACCACACAGATGTGTTTATTCCATTCGTCACTTTGTAAATGAGCTTTTCAGACAAATAGGCAGATATTTTTAGGATATAATTCCCATTCAGATAAGCTTTGCTTCTGAAAAACAGTTTTGTGGTTCACTTGGGCTCTTGTATTGTACTCGAGACCACGGCTTTTACAAAGAACAAAGCTTACTGGTAACAACTCACTTTCCCTGAACAAAATTCATAGATCTAGATTGTCTTCCCTTTTTGCATGAAATACTACAAGCAACTTCAAATTACTCATTCTAGTGGAAATGAACAAGTTAACTAAGTCTTAGAAGAATGTGTGAATTGAACCACCAACAGAGTGATAAATCAGACAATGCAAAAGAGGCATCACCCACCGTCTTTAACTTTCACCGCCATTTACATAAATGATTCGTAAATCTTCCATGAAATTAAATTAATAACTTTGTTTGTATGATTGAGCCAGCATCTCTTCACAAAATGGAATAAGTATACATACATACGTAATGACGTTGTATAACAAGTATAAAATATTTTGTGGCCCGGTGATTTACTTGCTAGGCCTTTTGGTAAAATTCAAACGTTGGTGTTCTCATAATTTATTACTATAATATAAGCTACTATATCGAGGTAGAATAGGGCTGGCAATAATATGGATCTACTACACGCACCGACCGAGACAAGAGCTGTTTGATGCTTTACGAGTATATTGTCTCCTGTGTA
This sequence comes from Akabosia matsudoensis, assembly GCA_019593645.1. Lineage (NCBI taxonomy): Eukaryota > Metazoa > Arthropoda > Collembola > Entomobryomorpha > Paronellidae > Akabosia > Akabosia matsudoensis. The sequence goes on along the minus strand of VICI01000001.1, from coordinate 207,341 downwards.
ACTATTCAAACATAAGCTAGTTTCAATATGCGTCTTTCTCCGTTATACGATACTCAACTTGCACTATCCAGTGAGACGGGGTTCAGTCTAGATCACATTCAGATTCTGCAGAAACTTAGCAACTATCAGCTTACCGGTTAAATGAATTTCCAAAAAAAGGCCATCGGCCAAATGGGATATATGTTCTTAACTTGGCAAATTGCTTGAGTGAACAGTCAGTACTAAACTTGAGTGAAGCTTCGTAACATTGGACATGATTTTTTAAGGGTCGTCTCCTGGGAAAACAAACTCAAACTGCATGTGAATTTATGAGGATGGGGGATATGTCCACCGTAGTAACACAATATGGTACAAAGTAGAGATTACTTTAAATAAACAGCGGTATAATTAAATATGCTTGCGGAGCGCAGGTTCTTTTTCAACACGTAGAACTGATCTGCTCTCTTGCTTCGTGCATGCTGACTTAGCAGAAAATATAAGCTGTTAAGCCAAAGCTAAATGAGGATGCTGAAGGCAATTAAGAAGTAGAAAAGAGAAAAAGAAAGCAAGGACAAAAAAGGTCGAAGTAGCAGGGTGCCGGTCAAATTAGCAGTGTGCTGGTCAAAGTAGCAGGGTTCCGGTCAAATTAGCAGAGTGCCGGTCAAAGTAGCAGAGTACCGGTCAAAGTAGCAGAGTGTCGGTGAAAATAGCAGAATGCCGGTCAAAGTAGCAGAGTGCCGGTTAGATGGCAGATAAGTCTTATATACCCCACGTAGTACCTAACACCTTCGTGTTTCATAGTATTGCGATCTAAGGATCTGGTGATATTCACAACGCGATATACGGATTTGGCGATCTTCTACTGGCGATATACGGATTTGACGATCTTCTACTGGCGATATACGGATTTGGCGATCTTCTACTGGCGATATACGGATTTGGCGATCTCCTACTGACGATACACGGATTAGGCGATCTCCTACTGGCGATATACGGATTTGGCGATCTTCTACTGGCGATATACGGATTTGGCGATCTCCTATTGGCGATTTAAAGATTTGGCGATATGCTGATCACGATCTCATACTGGCGATATACTGATCACGATCTCATACTGGCGATATACCGATCACGATCTCCTACTGGCGACATAAAGATTTGGCGATCTCCTACTGGCGATATACTGATCACCATCTCCTGCTGACAATATACTGATCACGATCTCCTACTGGCGATATACTGATCACGATCTCCTACTGGCGATATACTGATCACGATCTCCTACTGGCGATATACTTATCACGATCTCCTACTGGCGATATACTGATCACGATCTCCCACTGGCGATATTCTGATCACGATCTCCTACTGGCTTCACTACTGTACTTGTTCTATGATAAATTGGTGATATAATAGCCAAGAACAAACTTCGATTCGGAGGTATCTTAACATTCTTAGTTTAACATAACAGAAAGTTTTACATAGTTTGACAGAGACTTGTCCATTTGGCTAATTACACTCAATGGAAGCAGCCATCCTGAAAGACGTTCTTACAACCGAAAGTAATTGCTTCTTCCGAAAATTTTACGCCTGGAGTAACGTGACCATGAGATTAACTGATTTTATCCTCATTCACTGCACCCCTTTGTCTTATGAGTTAACGACACTCTTCAATGTTACTGATTTGCCCTTATAACTTATTTAATTAGTAATGATCAGAATATGCAAATTATGGTTTGCAAGCTCTTCTTATTCTGAGATACGTTGTATGGTGGAAAAAATAAAATATTTCTTTTGCTGGTTTGGAAAAATCTGAAAGCTCGTAACTCATAGAATTCTGTTGTTCTGCGGCTCTCAAAGTCTCGTTCATTTCGAACTTTCTCCTTTTCCCGTCCTTTCTCCGAGCAAATAGTTATGCCACTTTTACATCATGCAGATCAGTATTGAAACTTGTTTGGTGGGAACAATCGTTCCTATATCATCACTATCATCACTGACGTCAAAAGACTGAGAGTCTAAGTCGTAATGTAAAATACTTTTGACTGTTTTTTTTTGAAGAAATGAAAGGCTCAACATAAAACGTCATACCTATAAACACATACACCAACATGCTTATAAACATCACATATTTTTAAGTAGGCTAACAATCATACTAAATTTTATACACACAACATATTTTGTGTCTAGCATGTAGTAATTATCATAATGCACAATGAAGATATACCATCAATGAAAAAGAGCAACTAATAATACACTATACACTAATAATATACACTAATAATGCAGTTGTGGTAAAAGCATTGAAAAGCTGCCTAATACCACGTGCAATAACTGAAGTTTCCATTTAATGTACAAATTGAGTGTTTAGCCTATGTTTTACACCCTACCTCTTGTCTAACGTATCATTGCCTTTAATCATCCTGGGTGACTACGCATAATATAAAAGGTGCGACTCTCAACAATGAGCTGAATAAAACTGAACGAGCGTTTCGAATATAATGGCTCAGGATAAGGCTCTGTTTTCTGTTTAAATGCGATAAAAATAAAAACTGTTAAGTCACAGCTATAATGACGAAGATATAGTAAAATGCAATTAAAAAGCTTGGAAAGCTTAGGGAAAGGAAAAAAGCGAAAAAAAATTCAATACTAAAAAAAAGTAAGACGAACAAACAGTTAAGGAATTGCATTGAAATACTTTAATGATAGTTTTGCAATTATTCTCTCTGCCCAAACAGGAAAGTTAACCCCCGACCCCGCCCTGAATCTTGACTTATGGAGCTGAAAAGCGATAGGATTCTTTAAAAATGCCTAAAAACTTCACTCCGCCGAAGTTTAGTCAAAATCGGCCGGTGAAAAAAAGTTGGAGACAGACAGACTGATCGATATCATTACTTGATGAGCATAGTCCAGCTTCGTAAGTAATGTTTGTGTGATCATGTCTGTTTTGTTTAAGCTTTTAAATGCAATGTGGTATTGTTTTGCGTTTCCGTTTCATGTGGTCGTCACCGGTTTAGGTACAGTTTTTTCCCTTTTGCCTTTCAAAATGTAAATCATTACACTTAAAACTAATTAAAGTAATCGTATAAGCTTGAAAGTCTGTTTTTTACAATCAGGGACATTGAGCTCATGTGAGGTATTGATGGATTTCCTTGGTCATTTGACCTATCTTGATCATACTCTTCACTTAAGACCGTCTCAGCAACTCAAGGTTACTTACGTCGTCGTCGTGAGCAACAGTCGTTTTTGATGTACGCCGTGACGATATTTTACTTAAACATGGCCTGTTCTTGCTTGGAGATATTATGGACCTTTAGATTGCACCGCCACTATGGAAGTCATTCCCAAAACGTCACTCTCAATCCGCCCCGAATAACTTTTTGACTGCCAACCTGAACGATTTGGCAGTCGCGGAGCATGCCCGGAATAACAAGTATTCATTCACATCGGTAATGCATTTTGATGTAAACAATAGTCACCTGATGTTCCAGTTCACTTGAGGGGCCACTTTGAGGGTAAAAAACGGTGATATCTCGGCGTGTTAGCCAAACAAATTTACCTTGTTTGCTGTTGCATCTGACATTGAAAAAAACATGTTCGACGCCTCATCGAAAAAAAATTGGGAATGAATTCGTCGGTCAAATCTAAACGAAAATACGAATGACAGTGCTCGCAACTTTGGAATTCCGTTTTGGGAATGACTTCCAAAAAAGGTTACTGACATCTAAAACTGGCTATTGTAGCTTATTAAAAAATTTGAATCTTTGGTTTTTAGTTTGTATTTCATTCGAATTATGTCATTTAATCGATGAAGTGTCAACGGATAATCGTCGAGATGTAGATTATTGTGATCAGAGAAACGCTGTATATTTTGAAACCCCACAATGACTAAGCCCATTCAATTCTGCAAGACGTGTTGCAAATATTACAGCTCGGGTTTCTCTCCTTTTTAAAGCTATCTATTGCTGCAGTTTGCATTCCAAATCCGGATGTGTAAGGAAGACCGCAGCTTGGCAGCTGAAAAGATACTTGTCTAGTTTCAGTACAAAGAAAGAGTGTTTGTCTGTAGTATTCTGGTAACGACAATCTTGTTTTCATTTCCTGAAGGAAAGCCCGCTTCTTGTTCATTTCGGAGAATGATACAGAATGAAATTTGAGCTACCAGAAAGAGCAAGCAACCAAAAATAACGACAAAGAAAATAGTATCTTAGAATGTTTTTGTTGGTAAGTATGTTGTTGTTGTGCACAATTTAAAATGCTTAAGAGCAGAGAAAATGGGGCGACAAGCGATACATGAAACAAAAAAACTACTGGCTCCTACAGACTGTGTAACTGTGTAATGTTTTCGTTTTCAAGATATGCGTTCCAACTTGGAAACTTTCTGCATGTTGGATGCATGTAATTCAAGCAAATATGGCATAGACTAAACAGAACAAAAAATTAACGTGAAAAATGAAATGCTAGAAGGGAAAACGACATGCGAAATTTCGGAAATAAGGAACTAAACGGAACAACCACCATTTTATGGTTGAGATTGCTGCAGGGAGTAATGTCATCAAGTATTTCGTGATTCACACGTTTGACGTTATAGCGGCTGTATGGAGCAAAAAGTAAAATGTAGTAAACTGTTTGGTATGTCTATGTTTCTCGTACGGAGAAAAGGCTCTGTAATTGTGTAAGGGCAAGAAAAGGGTCCTCTCAATCTTTCACAAATGTGTGCATTATATTTGCTATATGATGTTCACTCACGAGAATGTAAGATCGATTCGTCTTTTTTTCATTTTAGGAGAGGAAAAATGTGGAAAGTGAAACTAAAGGATTATATTCCTCCTTTGATAGAAAACAAGTTTGGGAAATGAAGTATCTGATAAACCTAATACACTTATTTTCCATGTGCAAATACAAATGTTCGTGATCGGAATAAAAATTTCCTTTCTTTGCAATTTTTGTGGATATTGGAATAGGTACTTCGATTTAAAAAGTTTGCAACTTGTGACCTTGTCACGACAAGGATAAGTTTTCAAAGAGAGGACAAAAAGATCGAGACAAAATGGTTTGTGGCTAGATGTAGTTATGGAACTCTTTCGTGAAAGGAATCGAAAAAGTCTTTCATTTAATTCATTTCAATTCATTTTGAAAGAAACGAATTGAAAGGGTTAAGCCATAGGACAGAATTGAATAGAATAGAAAGTCTTTGAAACAGGTTAAAGGAAAGTTAAAGTTATTTTCCCGGTAATTAAACAGGAAGATGAAATTCAACTACACCTCGGGCATTTAACACTGATGACTGAAACTTTATTGTTTGGCCACTTGGCCAGTAAAACAATGCACTGAAAGAAATCCAAACATTTCGCCCGATTCCTTTCATTTAAAATGAATGTGATTGAAAGACTTACATAGTTCGGCACTTTGAAAGAAAAATTCCTTTCGAAAGACTTTAAAAGAGTTCCATCATTAGCTGGATGTGTAAGTTGTAAAACGGATTCGAGCAAATATAATGTTGTCTGACGAGTAAACCTACCTTGGCTACATCGTTGTAGACCGGAAACGGCTGCTAAAATACACTTTTAGACACAATGGCGTAGCCCATTTTCCGCGGCGGGCTCGGGCAAGCATGGAATTGGTTGTCGAAAAACTCATAAACGGACGCTAAATGGCACATCCAAACACTGCTTGCTTCATCAGTGATGTTTGATGACTGTAAAGGTTGTCAACATTTCAAAAGTCATTGTTTATTTTGATTCAAGTAACATCCAAGTTCTTGTACATTGCTAAATGGTACAAGTCCTCGTGCTCTATTGCAGCTCCACTCCCCACTCCCCTTCCTCAGCAAGAAATCACTGCTGAATCAAGCAGTGTTTTGATGCATGTGCTTAGCGAGCGTTTTACCGTTTTTCTGCGGCTAATTTTGTGCTTGTGCCTGGCTAGGAAAATGTGTTCTCTCTCAGTGTATTTCAACACCCATATCTGATCCGAACCGTTGTAGTCGAAAGGTGGTTTACTTGTGAGTAGCTTTCGTGCCGTTTTTTCTGAAAAGTTTGTAACAGTTGTACGCTTTTAAAATCTGCTGTGAGCATGTTTTCATATAAATGAGAACGACTTTCGATGAAACTGATTGCGATTTTGGGAGCATCAAGCAAAGAAGCCAAAAGGATGAAGTTCGGAGAAACAGTAAAAATTATATTTAAAAAAATTTACATTCCTTAAATGATGGTGGACAAATGAAATTCAAAATTATTACGTAGCTGAAATTTGTTCAGCAAGTTATGATATCGATGAGTTTGTCTGTCTGTCTGTCCGACCGCGCTCTACAGGCCGTACCTTTTGGCCGATTTCCACCAAACTTGGCAGAGGGATACTTTGGACCTTAAGGAAGCTCCCTATTGATTTTGAGCCAAATTGATTGACCTTACGGGCCGGGGTCAAGGGTCAACTTTTTCTTCTATGCTTTGATATGGCATGCGAGGTATCATTTGAAAGCTCTTATTGAGGTGTGGTTGTTTTAGTTTTTTGTCACAACTGTTAAGAGGCATCAAAGGTCAAACTTTTGCATTGAGTTCAAGATTCCAGACGAATTTCTGGTTTGTGCATTGAAAAGTGGAGAGTGACATATCATTAGAAAGCTCTTAACTAGGGCTACTCAATGCAGTCTCTTTTCCTTGGCTTTTTTGCTAAGCTTTCTTGCTTAGCTTTTTTGCTAAGCTTTGTCTTCAGCTTTTGACTGGACTATTTCTGTTCGGCTACGTCTTTATAGCTTTAAAAGCTTTTATTTATCCTTTATTCCATTGCATCTTCGTATAGTCAGAAAATATTTAAGAGCATTTTCTTGAAAAATGGCGTGACTGTTATTTAATAAGGAACTTGAGAACTGACCATGATGAGAATGCAAGGAAAATAATGCGTTTCCTCGACTTATATTCTTTGGGCTCACTGGACATTTGGGTACATTTTTTCCCTTTGGGTGATCTGTTTACGTCATTTTGCTTCAACTCATTGCGTGCTGTAAAATTTCAAAGCTTACGTGTAATGGTTTCCCGTTAACGCTGTAAATTTAACATGATTTATTCCCTTAACAATGTACAATGTTCCTTTTTTTTGTTAGAAAAGTAAACACTTCAGATTGGAATGTCAAGATACTAATTCATTTGCTATCATGAGAAAGGAAACTGAAGGAGCAATTTATTTTCATTTTTACAGAGTTTGGGAGTGCGTACTCCTTACTTGTGTACTTTTTAACCGTAGCTGGTCCTTTCCTTGTTCCTTCGTGGTGCTTGCTCTAACTAGCTGTTCCTGTTGTTCGGCTTCATGTATCCCACAAGTCTTCGTGGACGCTGGAGAGAGGCGACCTCATCGTTCTTCAGCTTAGTTAAGTATCTCATAAAGAAAAAGCAGTTTGTCGTAAAAGTCATTAAATTAGTTCCACGAATGTCACGGAAATTTTTAAGAGGAAGGCACCACACTCGAAGTTTTCATAAGCTTGTGTGAAAAGGTATCCATATGGAACCACCAGAATACAGGTTACAGGTTACACCTACACATTTTCGTTTTTACACTGATTATAACTATTTCAATCTTCAATCCTTTGTTTACGCGAAGAGAATTGCGGACAGACTATAAAGGGAATCATAAAAGTACACAGCATTTTGCACTTTCACAATAGAAAAGCATATAGTAGTCAATAGGAAAAGTGATATTTCATTCTTGCCTTATGACTTTTCGTTCCCACTATTAAGCAGTTGGGTTCACTTGATAGAACATTTAAATGAGGAAAATTTTAAAGGGATGGATTTAGATGGAGTGAAACAGCTCCAGTTTAACTGTCATATATACCCTTTTCAAATGGTTAAGCTATAATTCATGTCGTATTTCTGTATTTGCTGGCATATGCGATTGTTGGCTTATAGAAGAGGCATTCGCTGTATTCAGCGACGGAAATTGCAGTGACTGCTGTAAATAACATAGCACCAACTTCACTCGACCAGGTCATCATTCATTGGATGTTGTTGTACTCTCATCTTGTGGGAGGTTTTATAACCAGCAGGATTATTTTGTTGTAATTCTTTTGGGGTTTTGCAGATGGCAGTCAATGAGGTTCATATTTTCATTCAACTCCTCCATACACCCTTTAAGTCAGGCTTAACATCAGTGCCGAACAAATGTCAGCATAAACATTGAATAAATGTATGTAACCCATATAACTGAGATGCCTTTGTGATGCCTACGATGTGTGGTACACACAGTTAGTTGCAGTTGGAGTTACAGTCTCTACGAAGAAATATTTTCTGTGCTTATACATTACCTATACATGAGTGAGGCACATTAAACCAAAGATGCGAATGAAGCACTCAACCATTAACAAACACAATAACGCAACAATGTAGCTTTCCACTGCCCTACGAATCACGTACAATGCGAAGGTTTGCAGGATGACGGCGTTGCGGACCATAATTAGGCAACAACGGAAAATGAAACAAAGTATGCTACAACAACTTTTTCTTCGTTCTTAAACCAATTTCGTTCAAACATTGAAGTGTATATATCTTAAACCCGAAGGATGTAATTCAGATAAGCACTAAGATTTCACTTTAATTCGATTCCCTATGCTGCATTTCGTCAAGGCCTACAGGCATAGATGCCTATTTACTTTGATTTGCAGATATCAGAATGTGTTCATACATAGGCAACTTTAAGTCGTGCGTACGCCAGTGCTCATCGACATTGCATTTTGGAAGAAATGACAACGATATTTACTAAAAATCTCTTATATGCGTTGTCTTGTCAATAAAATGTGGGCTTTAAATGTTATACGTAAGCTGGAATTCCACAAGAATGGATAAAAACAACTTTTGCAAAGGCGCATTTATGCATTCCAACGACGTATTAAAATTGCTCATAAGACGTAAGATACTAGCAATAGGCACATCTCTGCACGATTTGCACGGGATCAGCTCTGTTTAAAATGAGGTTTACAAAGACTACACTTTTTAATGCACATCAAACCCATGATGTTCTAACAAAACAACTGAATACCTGCGTAAGATGTGAATCTGCTATGAAGCTCATGCATTTCAAATCGCGCTATGTTATTAGTGCGCTTGTAGCTTAAGATGAATGAGAATAGACATGCAACTATTGAAATGGAATGTACTACCTAACTACCTATGTACACATATACATTCAGGCCTTCCTTCAACTCTATCACATTCTCATATGTCCGTAGCTCAAGTCCACACATTACTCAAATGAGTCGTGTGCATTACGACTTGATACCTTCATGTATAGCATCAGCTTGTAGCAAAAACTTATACGAAACACTAGTTATCAAATTACAACAATAATCGACAGTGCTCAATTCATTTCGTTGCCCTGGTAATTTTCGAATGTACATTTCTTTAGATAATATCTAGCGCTTTGTTTTTTAAAATAATAATTAAAGGTTCTGTAAGGTAAATCCTTACTACTAACGAAACTAAACGTACACGAAATTCGTCTGCATTAAATGCAAGAGCAAGGTATACATAGAAGTACAATAATATTATGTAGTAGTAACTTAAATATTTTCATTTAGAACCACCAACAAGTTCGCAAAAATTGACTTTCAGGCATACGTAGAGTTTGTTATTTGTTTTGTGACTCTGCGTGTACAAATTATTCATCATTAATTAGAACAATCACAAGGAACACAAAGAAAAAAAGTTCACATGAGTGATTAGTAAATAAAGTAGGCTTTGCATCTACTCTTTTGGCGCTCCTGTTGCTGCTGCGGTAAGCTCATGCAGTACTGCCAAAGTATAAGTTAACCAAAGTAGTCTGCAAAATTAGCAATCTACTACGCGTGAAACAATTTTTGTGCGTTTATTTGTTTATGTTAAAGTGCACAGCAAGTAGTAAACAAATACAGTACGGGTTACACAGCGTTTGGAAAGAAAACACCTTTCAAAACCCTTTGAATACGTTAAAAAGAATCCTGTTGAAACGGTGAAGTTAATATAGTTAATTTGACATCTTATATGACTGTTACCCCATAACGCTGCGTTTGTTTGGTATATTTTCGTTTCTGCTACCAAGCATGATACTGAGGTAGCGCACATTGTGCAAAATATTATTAGAGTCAGTGACAGTACGTCCAAATTAACCATGAAGTAATCAGCTCATAAATGAGCTTAACTATGAAATACGTAGATTATAAAGTGTACGGTCATTGAAAAGTGCACCTGCCGCTATCTTACCAATTAACGTTTAGTAAGGTACCGTGGCAAACACCAAACATTTTTGCAAGACCTGTGACGCTAACAAAGGAGGGGATTTTTGCAGCCCTCCTAAGATATACTGTTTTAACCACAGTTTATATACTTCTGTTCAAATTTGTCTGTACTCGTGCGTTGTCAAACCTAAATCATCTAAATAGTTTCTTATTTGATGTTTCTCTCTTCACCGTAGAATGAATCGAGGGATAAAGGTACGCTTAACGGCTTGTGAAGCTCGGCAACGAAGCAAATTGATTAGTGTATAGGACATCTATGCTAGAGAATACGTTTTATATGAGTTTTTGAAGTGGTTTTTCCTGTGAAAATATATTTATTCAAATGCATAGAATAGGCAGGTCAGTAAAATTACGGATAGACTTTGCAATTACAATTAGTCTTATGCACATAATAGCGCATTCAAAAGTAAGGCTCTGGGTATTTGAAAGTGGAGATGGACTTCGACTAATACATAATAGGTAATGCTGTACCTTTTGTGGTATAGCCGATGGGATTTACAGTTTCGATTAGAACGGAGTATCTGAGGCCGATAACGTACAAGTGAAAAGAGCAGCAGACAGATCGGCACCTTGCATTCAATAGTGATGAGACTTTTGTGCAAGTAATTTTGCACAGGTAGCACGAAAATCGTATAATAGTTTAATAACAATAGAATAATAATAATCCAGATCAAGTGGTATGTTCTGGTTGTTGAAGATGTGGTTTATATCTTGCACTTCATTTTTAACACTTTTCCAATTTGAAAGTTAGCGATATGCCTTGCAAACACGTATAGGCCTAAATTTAATAATTTTTATATAGTGACTGATCTTAATGTGTGACAATTCAAGTTTGAAGTAACTCTTGTGCGTTTTTATTGTTGAAATCCAGGTAACAGTGGCAATGCAGTGATCACTACTAAATATACGTCTGGGTGCTGTCTATTTCAACCGGGATTGTGAACGATATTTTGAGCACGAATACCAAGGCACCATGATTTAGATACAACGCAGGTAAACATTTTGGAAACTGGGAGGTATTTATTGTAACGGGTTTATTCAATTTTATCATTTGAAGATCGTCGTTCCAAGGTTTGCCATTTTAGCATTATAGTATCAATTATATACAGTTTGATTCTTTCCTTCCCGCTGATTGAATGAATTGATACGCTGCAGAGTATTAATCGGGAAGGATAGCCCACAAACTAAAAACGTCTTTTGGAAGTGCTTTTATCCATCTACTGAGGGCTTCGTTTAGTTTGAAGATGTTAATCGTTTATCAGATCATCTAACAGTGGACATGCTATCTTAAATTTGTTCACCTCATTTATAGGATAAACTTATCTCTGAAACGGAAACAGAACAAACATGTACGACGAGTTTTGGCATGAAATTAGAATGAAACTACACAAAGCACTGTGTTGGTTGTCTTGGATTAGTGCCTGTTACCTTATCATTAGCATCGTATTAAGGTCTTGTGTATTTGTGCAGCTTCTTGGCTTCTATTTCTTACGTATAAGTTTATTAAACGAGATATTTTAATTTGATTATGACACATTTTTTTCCATTCATAAATGAAACAAATGTAGCAAGCTTGGTATGCATTGGAGGACACCGTTTTGTTTAGCCAAGTACCCAATCGTAATGTTTGGTGCCTCAACGAAAATCAGAGTTTTCAAAGTCATTCGACACAAAACAGTTATTGCAGGGTGCCTGGTGTATGTGTTCAAGGCTTCACTATTGTTTTTGATTAGCCATTTTAAACCTGAGTTAAATCAAATGACACCTTGAAAATAACTTACAGACAAGAACTTAAACACATTTAGGGTCGAGACAGTATTTTTAGACAGGTCCCAATAGTTTATTTGTAGATCGACAGAAAATTTTCAAACCTTTCAGTTTTGTTGGCCATTTTTGACAGTTTGGTTAGGTTTAAAATTTATTAAGCAGTTGTAGGTCCTGAGAACCGTTCAGCGACCATTGAAATGATAGAAAAAATACACTTACCAAATATTGGTTTTTTTTTAATTGTGAAAATTCAAGTCATTTACAAACTTTTAATAAAAATTATAGTAAAATAGAGTAGTTTAAATCGTGCCACTGGTGTACCAGCGAGGCATCAGTAAGCGGATATCTTTTGTGCAGAATTTTCTGCACATTGTACGCTAAAACGTATTTTTATAAAATTATTTTTCTATGTCAAACACAAGCATCTACATACGAGGTATGTATGCGCAACGCATTTCGTCCAACCTTCATAAATGTGTCTTTAAACCATTTGTATTTTTAGAAAGATCTACAAAGCACAGATTTAGAAGAGTTTTTTAAATGGCTCAGTGAAAGAAGAGAGATTTGCCAGTTAAAAGACACTACCACAATGACTGATCCCGTACAAAAAAAGAACCGATTTAATGCTTTTTTCATTACTTCAGAAAACTGTTTTTATTGATGATGTGTGTTTGTAGCACAAAGTAAAAGTAAAAACAGCATATTAATGGTTACAAAGAATGTGCTTCGCAATTGCAAGTATAGCATTGTTGCATATTGCCTTAATTGAATCAAATCTATTTACAAAAGTAATACGCTAGTAGGGTATCTTGACTTTAGTTATGATTGTAGCGCAGATCTTCACTAGTCATCGACAAATGTACGAGCATAAAAGCTAATTGCGAACAACTCTAATAACAATATTTTTTGCATGTGTTAAAACAAAACGATAGTTAGCATTCACTGATGCAGATAGATCTTTAGCGTGGCAAATTTGTGGACATAACCTGAAAAATACCTTGTTCTTGGGTTTTAATTATTTCGTTTTCTCTACTTATAGGAAAAAAGTTACAACTGAGTCACATACATTTACTTTTTTAAACAGTTAAGTTGTTAAGATTAAAAAAGATTCTCTTTTATAGGTGCTCTGTCTGTAAAGGAAAAGGATTTTCTCCCAAACGCCAGTTTCTCCCATTGTTTTTATGTGGTGCGTCAGAATGAAAAGAATTGCAGACCAGTAAACATCTTGTAATGTATGAAGAATTTCGTATGAAGCGTGCTACAACCATGTTTATGTAGCGCTACAACATCATCGAGTTCGTGTATGCCAACCAACACTGCGGAACGCCAGCCATCCGAGACAGCGCTTTTTATACAGTTTTCGTATCACCACAGCTTTTTCAAACGAAGCGAAGGATATCATGCATTGATTGATAAGCAGGTGAAAACAATGAAATTTTATTCGAATCTTAACTACAAGCTGGGCTAATTCAATCGATTGAGCTATCAATAGTCAAGCAAGGAACGTTAAGTACGGCTTATGGTGCATTTCAGTTTTCATTTTTTGTTCTTCCTACAGAGATAAAATCTTCAACCTAATTAAAACAAGGAACAAGTTCAAGTGAAATGTGCCTTTCGTACTTTGCGATCAACATAACGATCCAGTACCCATTTTCATCGTGGGATTTCTGATGCTGGCGTTTTTACAATTTATAGTAGTGGTCAACTAGTGCCTCTCGCCACGACTTTTTACAATTTGGCAAAGGTGCATGTGCAAGTGAACTCTACAGATTTGGGGATTACTGTGGTAAAACCGCGTACATTATTTTTAATAAATATTGTGGATAAATCCAACCACTCGCCCAGTGTCATTGCCCACACATATTAGTGAAAGAAGAGGATGCACGTTGAAACTCAACCGAACGACATTTCTTAGATGCTACGTCAGTAGAGGATCAAGAACAAACATGACTGCATCTCGAGCTATTCCAATGAACTTACTCAATCAGAATCCTCAGCGTCATAAAAATTAAGTCACCACCGCCACGCAAAACAATTTGTATTTGTTTCTGATACAAATCAAAATGGAGAAATAATACCCACGCGACGAGAACATTGGTTGTGTTGCTTTCAAAGAAAAAAAATACAAAAATTTAGTGCCTCTCTGACTTAAAGCTTCTCTGTCTCAAAAGTAATCCAATAATTATCCCACTCCTGACGAATATCGAGTGTTACACGTTGTAGGAGATATTGCTGCAACGTACTTGGAGGCGACGTTTATTGGACACCTCGATAGATCAATAATTCTTAATAAGACACTATTACGTAGGAATCGTATGAGTAACCAAAGAGATTACGTATTTGGTTAGGTTAGCGCTTCGTATATGACAATGTAAAAAATAGAGTTACTAGTGAACCCCGCGTGTATGTTTTTGTATTTTTGCTTCTCTTTTGAGATGCAACTGATATAATTTGTAGCTATTCTTTTTGTTTACATGTAAAACTTATAGTCTTACGGTGCGTTGTATACATAGACTATGGACAAAGTAGTATACCTATTCACAATAAGTCCAACCCTAACACTAAATCCAATTACAGTAAGTCATTTTCTTCTGGCTGAATGACAAAGATACAAATCAAACAGCATTCCAGTAAGTAACACGTTACCAATACCATTGCCGTGCTTCTCAACCACGGACCAGCATACTTCATGTGAAAAGCCAAAAATCAGAGCTGAAATATTTGCGAAGTCTAAAAGTACTAGTTGTATGTACGTTTAACTTTTTTGCGATTTCCACAAGTGCAGTTGCTTTTCATTTTTGTACATTGTAATAAGAAATTTTTGCAATACTATCCGGTTTAAAAATCCAAAGGAAGGGATCGTTCTGTGATCATTGTCAAGTCCCAAGGTGACACTCATCGAGTAAACGAGACCAGCCACATAAGTATAAACTGCGCAATCGGAACTTCGTTCGTCGCGAGCTTTTCTTTCCAAAAGACTACTACTTCAAGCTTCAGCTATAATCCCAGAAGAGTAATAATCATGAAAAAGGGGAAAAGTGGAAAGCAATAAAGCGCTTTTGCTTTCAAGACACTCTATGCAAAAAATGGAATTTAGTGCGTCATGTAACTCCGTGTTACCAAATAACATTTTGTGCCACCTTTCTATCACCAGTTTAGATATCGATAGGAAAAGTAATTACAATCAAGTAGTAAGGAAACATGACTCCCGAATAATCAGGAGGCGACTGAATGACTTTAGCCACAAGAGAACAGTATGTCAACATACTCATAAAACAATAATTTCTTGATCTACGACTCAGTGTTACTGTTTGGTATTTATACAATCTCTCACATCGATCAGCTTTATTTTGTACCGTAATTTCATATTCAGGAAAAATTCAAGTGGTTACCGTTAACAACTGCTAGCGGTGCTGGTGGTCTACAAAGCTAAAACGTGAAATCGATGAATAACTTTATCTCATTCCGTCATTAGTTAACAATTTTCAAAAGCAGGGAGACTGAGATCTACTGGAGAAAACAAACTAGGCATAAGAAAACAATAAGATTCTTTGCAATTAATACAAATACATTTCAATACATTTCAGTAGCCGTAAACATCGAATAACTACGCAGCTAATTTTATTTTAAATTGCGCAAAATTGGCAGTATTTCATTGTTACTCATTTATACTTACAAGGCGTATTTTATACTCGCTTTAGATGTCCCAATAGCCCTTGAGTTAGACTTGGGGTTTGTTTAGAATTTTAAGCAACGCTCACAACGTTGGTAATAACAATAATAAATAGCGAAGAGGACGTCGTGTTGGCTAAACCTTATTGTTACCCTTGGATACGTTTATTTGGAAAAAAAAATTATCTGGTGACTCGAAATTCCAAATTTCGACACTGGAATCTGGACTTGAAACCTGGTATGACTCCCCACCATTGTTGGCAGCTATGGCCAACTGCAGAGGAACATGCCACAATTGCGGCGAGGTATAGGAATTTAACAAATTTACCTACTTTGCTACACCTTTAAAAAAATCTGCTAACACCTTTTTTGATGAATTTTTAAAACCATTGCAGACAGCCATTGGTTTGATTATGACAGCCGGAGCCATGAAATTCCATCCCGAGTGTTTTCGTTGCTGCATGTGTCAATCCTGCATTGGAGACGATGAACAGTACATACTAGTCGGACTAGCAACACTTTACTGGTAACTGAGAAGGCGCTCTTCAGACGTCACTTTCAATTCATTACTAACTTAAAGTAGTTAAGACAACCTTCCTTTGTCCACGACGCCATGAACCCATATGCAAACCAGTTTTTTCCGTGATAATGATGCCAGATCCATATGGAATATGTTTTCGGATTTCTTTGCAATGGCAATATGATCATACTTTAAAGAATATGCGCAAAACCGGCACAAGAACATTGTCATGAAAGCCACTCGGATTGCCAAAACTCTTTTACGTGCTTCGCTCATTGAGGAAATATACTTTCAGTGAGTAAAGATTGATTCGAGAGTCATGTTTAAGATTGCCAAAACTAAAATTTATGCACTTGAAATGCACAGTTTTATTTTGCATCTTACAAGTTTCCAAAACTAACATTAGCACCATCCATATGAAGCGCAAACCTCACATAAACTGGCATATGAAGAAGGTACATTCTGTTGTCAGATTGGCCTAAACGATTTTGCAAAAAAAAAATTGCATCATTCCAATGCACCAGAAAATCCACAAATTAGAACTGTCATGTATAGAATTTTCAAAATGTTCGCGGCGTCATACTTTTGTAGCGTCATACGGATTAACGAAATTCATAAAATTGCGTACGTGCAGTGGCAATGTTGTGTGCATGTATATTTTTCATTTACGAATACATTCCAGACCTACAGCTAAAAAATTTAAAACCAAGGAAACTCAGAGAATTTTCTAGTATTGGTGCTTTTTACGGCAACGTGTATTTCAGATTTCACTCGAGAAGATAACGCTTGCACAGGTATTTTTTCAGGTGCTCGAAAGATCCAACATTATTATATCGCTAGCAGTAAAGTGTGTTTGAAATTGTTGATCGTAAATTTTTACGGTCGCTCAGTCAGAAGTAAATTATTAAATAAATTCATTTTAGTGCTACTCTTCTGTGATATAGATTGTCATTTGATACTGAATGACAAGTTAATGATTGATATTGATTAGATAGCTCGACAAGTTATGCTTCTATGAAAGCAGCTACGATGTAACCATGCTAATTTTATGGTGTGCGCACGTTGAAATTTACCGTTAATGGTTATATCAATTTCATAATTTACATATGCGTCTGCGTATGTATCCGCACAAGGCTGGCAGAACATTTGTCCATACTAATTTTACAATGAGTATAAAATCATAATATGAACCATATTACTCAGCCTGACTATAAATTGTGAATGCTCATATTTTGAAAGGTATCAGAGAACGTTCTGGTTTCAAGTTAGTTCTGGAACATTTTACACATAGCTAAGCCGGGGTTATAATGGGAGAATGTCTAGCAATCCCCTGCTATTTTTGGGAATCGACTATAATAAGAGACACGGCTATCATTAGTACCTTTCCAAAATTTGTTTGCAAAAAAGAACGTTTTGAATACTGCGTCAAAATGTGTGTAACAAATCAAAGGAGAACAAACATTTAAGTATGTACGTATCGTTGTAATGCAATTCCGAGGATCGTTCATGGATCAGCAGTGACAAGGACTAATTGGAGACTCGGCTATAGTGGGAAGAATGCTCCTTTAGCGGGGCTAAAATTGGAAGCCGTTTATAATTAGAGACTAGGCTGTAATGGAAGCGCATCCAATCAACTAAAAAACATTAACGTACGCATTTGTCCTCAGTTTGTTATTCAAAATCACAGATTGCAGAGTAAAGAACGCGGGGAATAAAGCAAGTAATGATCCATATTCAATGCACATTGCTATAATAAACTACCATTTTTTAAATGCAAAACATGCATTTGATGTTTTTGGTGTACCGACCAACCTCACATGGACATAGCTAGGAGATAGCTACATGTAACAACCGTTTTTGTTAGTAAAATCCCAAATTCTCTTTCAATACCAATGTTCGACATCTACTTTTTTGCTGTATGTATTCTAATATAAACCGTCTCAAGTTTTGCTATGCTAATACGTTGTTTCATCTCAGATGACGTATAGAATAATAGCTTGTGGAAACGATTACCAACTGTCCATTGATAACCTAAACTTGATAAGAATTCAGGCATGTCATTTTAAGTGTGCTTACAAATGTTGTTTCTGCTGTAACGATAACTGAAGCTACATCAGTGCAAACCAACCAATATGCAGACTGAATCCTCATATTACCTGAGCATTGTAAAATATGCAGCGATAACAAAATAAGGATAGCCACAGTGATAAGTAATCTATTTATTTTCGTGAAACCTTTTTTGCAAGATTAATACTCAGCTAATACTAAGGCTTGCCTGCGATTCAGCATTTTCGAATTGTTCCCTTCATATCCGATATATTTGTGGAAATTTCGGCGTAAGACATCAGTGCTAGATGACGCTAATGATTACGATTGCTCATTATTTGTGCAAACCAATACTATAGCAGTTAATTGCATAATGATCGCTACCTTTTTGAGAGGCAGAAGGGAAAGTACTAATGAGATTAAAATTGTTCTAAAGCTGTGTGCTGCGTGTGTTAAAGTGTAAAAAACCGTTTTTTGTTGGCTATCTGATTTACACAAAATTTAGTAAATCCAGTGGCTACATAGTTACTTACTAGTGTATTGTGCACGCTCAGAGTCTTTTTCTAACAAATTGAAAGCGAAGTAGAAGCGGATTACTTCAAATCGTAACGTTTTGACTCGTAGTACTCATGCATACGCTGAATGCAACTAAGCTCGTTGGTCTGTAATCTGATCTCAAATAATGGAAGATTTTTTTATTGTTAACTCATTACAAGCTTTTTTAACTAAATGCTTATTACGTCGTTCATTTTGAGGCTTAGTTACCTTAAAAACTTCATTTGCAATATTACATTGTTGAGTAGCTTAGCTGCACTCTAGATGAAGAATTATTTAAAGAGTGGTAGGTAGTAAATGCACTACCTATTGTCTTTTGCTCGGCAAACAATTCAAAATTAAGCAACAATGTAATCTCTTCGTACTTGTTCAGTATGCAGTCGTAAAAAAGGTATATGAAGAGAATGTTTTTATAATCAGGAAAAGTCTCCGTGCGAGTTCTCAAGTGCCATTGCCAAAATTAACTTTTGCATAACATCATGGATTGTTGCTTAGCTAGTGTATGCAAGCTTGTCGTCTTATAATGTTGGATTTCGTCACCTGATAAAAATGTGTTCAAATTGGGATTGTCACTTAGCCAGCAAATTGAGTTTGTCGAGATTTGATACTTCCAGTTCTCACATTCTACTATCGCATCAACTTATGTCGCCGTTTCCAGTCATCAAGCCGTCAAAAGTTTAATTATTGGTTTGAAAATTTAATACAGTGGCTCCTTTCGTGAGTACAGAGGCGGCAATGTAATTCAAAGTGTAAAAAATGTTTCATGGTGGTCGGGTTTGTGAAAGTTGCCAAATAGGATGCTAGGTTCAATATGAACGAGAGGTTTGAAATGCCCTCACCATGGAAAGATCTTGGATTTACAAAACTCTGTTTGATTTATTCAATCGTTGTGGTGTTAGTGGTGGCTGCTGGAAAAAGGAGCCCTTCCCGTTGTGTGAAAAACAACACATCATCAAAGTCGTCACCATTCCTCCATTGAATCGAGATGGGACCCAGTACAAACTCAAAACCGATTGGAATGACAGTGTCACGTATGATGAATGTCCAACCATACCACAAGTATCCGAGTAAGTTGACTTAATGCCAAGCATATTTTTTATATCAATTAAATGAGAAACGCCCCTCTTGCCTATGATTCCGTAAGCTCATGGGGGTCAGATTTGTTTATGTTCATCACTATTAATATTTGTTCATTGTAAGGGTCGGCGCAATTGAAAAACTGTCGCTTCACATATCAACCTCTGACCAATTTGTATTCAGTTTCTGCAAACACTAGTATTAGTATCGATATCAGTAGGGAAATACGACGACAAAAACTTCATCTATGTAATTGACAAACAATGAATTTTATGCAAATAATCAAAATCATACTAATCATGTAAGCAAAAACGAATAAGTACACTTCCTGTTGCATGGTAATCATTCATCGTTGCGCATCCTCTTTTCTTGCTTGTAAACACTTCTCATGAGGTAGGTTTCCCCTCCAAATTTACATATAAAATCAGGCGGAAAAGGGAATACGTAGTCTTCTTTTCTATATTTTCAAAACCGTATGTGTATTACCTCTTCCTAGCCAGTATTTGTAAGAAAACAAAAATAAAAATCGTGTAAGTACATACATGCAGCAGACAAACAAATAAATATCACATAATCAGTTGTTGTTTTGTATAGAGGTATCAGGTATCACGTCTTAACACAGTGTACAATAAGCTTACTGCCAGAGGATTTGTATTCAACAAAGCTTATTATGTCAGAGAAGGATGATATTTTGAGGTTGCAAATTTCTTAAACACGCAGCTTAAACACTAACAATATAAGAGTAACGAATATGAATTAAGCGACATCAATAATAATTAAAAGGAATTGCATGCATTGAAAATAGCTCGGGTACTATGAAACGCATACTGACTTTGATATGTCTATGCAAGCAGTGTCACAGAAATTAACACTTATCGCTCAAATCACCAACTAACTTTAGCTACATTGACTAAGCGCTCGGAAGGAAACAGTATTAGTAGTAATAAGATCTTATTATTATGTCCTTTTCATTGGTTTAGATATCAATCGTAAAACTTTTCCTCCTACTATGTTTGTAGGCTTACCGCTACCTATCATACATTTCTCTGTGGCGTTCAGGCCTCTTTGCTTTGGTGTCTGCATGCCTAATCAGTGATGACAGTTGACTAGCACCGCAACGACGCAGAGTAGCGTTCCCATGTGGTAGGCTTTTTCAAAGAAAAACAATAGATGGATCCCCTTTCATTTTCACAAAAAATCATTTCTGGTATCCTTTCAGAAGTTTAAGAAGAACAGTTGAGAAGATTTTCTTTTCCGTACCATCTATATCCTTATCCGTTACTTTACTCCTTAGTTTCATCAATTGTCGCTCTTCGTGACAACCAAGTGGGGGCAAAACCCTTAACGTGTTGACTGTTTTGTGTGTGTGACTGGTCCAAAAAACGAGGCCTCCTTTCAAAAGAAACACAAGATTTTCTAGAATCACTAAAGAAGTTTCCCAATGTCAATCTATGTAGTTTTTAACTTCTCTTTCTGAATAATTGCAATTCGGACGATTGCAAACTAATTTTCTACAGGCAAGAGATAAATTGCAAGTGTCTTCACCATACTTCATTTGATTTGTGTTAATCTAAAGTGACCCTTAATATATTGTGTACTTACGACGAACAACGATTGTTCGGTTGCATTACCAATGTGTTTTAGCAACGTAAATTTAATGATCATGGGTTCAGGCTAAATCAAACGTCAGCTCAGGTATCAGACTATTTTTAATTGAACAAAGAATTTATTTCTTTAGAAACACAACTACTCAGAGTTCTAATGCTTATCCGCTTCATCCAATAGATGTCAGCAAAACAAACGTGCTTTTGAAAAAACTGCTGGATATGAAAAAGCACACAATGATAAATATAAATGATAGAATCTACAATTTCAAATCGAGCTCAAGCTTTTGCGACATTGTATAATGGACTTATTATAGACGATGCATGACTGACACTTGTACCAGGCAGGCCTCCATTCAGTCAGGAAGGTATACTTCCTTTGAAATTCTAGTTACAAGTAATCATTCAAAAACCAGTAGCAGTGATTGTATAAATTAACTTAATTTGAGTCAAATGTTTCAAAACTCGTACGTTAAAGACATGTTTCGGCATACGATTTAAAATTAATGTTTCAGTGCAAATAGATGTTGAGTTATTCGAACACCAACATTTGTTCTTTCGTTTATCCCGTCGCCAAGGTAGCACTGCTCTGTGTCTCCGTTTATATGATCCGTTCATATAAAAATGTTGAAAGTAAATAAATACGTACATAAATAGGCTACCACCTTCTTTTTTACAAATGATATGCATCGTCTAAGACTTCGCTAGCATAAATAGCACTTCCTACAACAAATTGACTTATTAACTGTCAAAATGTGATAGACGAAGCTTAAAGACTCAAATGTAACAATTGATTCTACTTTTAAGTGCTTAAACGTATTAATGATTAATTTATCTGCAGAAACTTGACGAATAGGACCAAATCCAAGCTGTTTTCTTACAAAAATCAATAAACACAAATAAATTCTGTTTTTAACAACAATTATAATTATGCATATTGTGAAGACTACAGCTCTGACAGCGATAATGCTGCATTCGATACTTACCTACTTTCTTAGCCCATGATGTAGAAGAGATAGAATCAGGCATTTATGTTTGATTGAACTCAGAATGGTTTCAGTATTACAGCTTATTGCAGTACAATACAGCCTCTTTGGAGAGTCTTTATAAATAATACTTGATACACTTGCTTTTAAAAACTACTTTTATTCATGCAAAATGTTACTGGGGGAATTGGTTCAGAACAGGTATGAGGAAGTAGATATTGTCTAGGCTTTGTTTTTTATTCTGCGCATACCACAACGAACAATTTTTGCAGTTTACTGGTACTGATACTTGCATGATAACATAAGACTTGCTTATAGCACTCTTTACCGTACATTTAAACATAGTATACATGCCTGTTTTATCTTATCTTATGAATTCGTGCAAATGAAAACTCTATGCCAAACAAGCGGAAGGTCAGCCATCGGTGAATTTTCGATGGGCTAAAATCAAATCTGTTATAAGAACGGCAAATAAATGTTTCTCGTTCGTCAGAAAATAGTTTTCTAGAAGGTATCCCATTAAATATTTCGTTTCTGTCAGAGTAATTTGTGATATTTATGCAAGTAAGTATGCATCATGTTAAAAAATCATTGTTAGTATGGCACAACTGCATATTTTTGACGGTTTGTTATCGGTATGAATTTTGGTAAGGAAACTTTTTCTTCTGAGCTTAATACGATTGATTTTTTTGGCCGTAGGTAAATTAATAAGTTCGTATTACCTCAGTTGTGAAATATTCAATGCATGTAATAACTTGATTAAATGTGGCTGAATAGAGGATAGTAACCATAAACTAGCAAAAGCTATCTTTCATATTTTTCCTACCAATCCAAAGGACTGTGAGAATATTTCTTTAGTTCCCATAATATTTCCTCGTCGTTTCTATGCAAACACCAATGATCACTCATCACCAGACCATAGAGTCATTCATAATTTGATTATTTGCATAACGAAACAAATTTCTGCTCTTCACAACAAATTCTGTAATCCGTACAAACGGTGTATGCATGCGCTTTAGTGGCTTTGCAGCAGAAACAACGAGCTAATCAAGTTTGCAAAGTAGGAACTGTCACTGTCTGTTTGCGTCTTGTGTTTACTACATAACTTCTATGTCAAGCCTACAAGGAGTGTATACAATGAATTATCCCATGCAAATACGTAAAAATGATCACCTCTATTAGAATAATTATTTCCATCGATGTATTACCGTCACGTCTTTCACGTCTTTCATGCGAAGTGGCCTGTTTACATGCAGCCGTAAACAAGTAATCGATGGAGGCGATAAAAATACTGGATTTAAATGTGTGTAATATTTCTCCGTCATATAGTGTGTCAATTGCGCACTACCAGTGCCAGCTGCTCTTTATAAAATCATGCTAATCAAATCCCATCATATTACATTTCCATTTTAAAAAAGACCTCAAATGTCTACCAGCACATATTTAATTTCCCATTGAACAAATTTAGTCTGTCGCAGAGGAGATGCCGACCATGCCTAATGTTTGACATGCCGTCTATTTTACACACGATTCAGATCAAACGACCTCAAATTTGTTCCGTATTCGCAGTGCATAGAATATACTTCAAGCCATTCCACATACGCAAATATTTGAACCTATCTATCAGCAAAAAAATGGCACGCATGAAGTTACTGATCCTATAAATTTCTCGTGGTTCTTCGAAGCTCATCTACGAAGCTGTAGTACATTTTCTACATTCTAGTACGACTGAAAACCCCCCATCTAAAGTGCTACAGTTCAGAGTCAAGAGCATCTCTAGCCGAGAGTATGGAGAACTTAGAACCTAGAGTAGATCAAATAATATATATCAAATTAACTTCCTTTTATATACATAGAAAAATGCGTTAACATAATACACAAGCGTCATTAGTAAATTAGCAGGACGAGCGTGAAAGTCGTAATTGTAGTACTTCATGTTAGCTGTCACGCACAACTATCTTGAAGTTTGTCAAGTCTTGTATTAAGGGGTATTACTCCAAGTTTGAACCCTAATAAGTCACCAAGAAAGCAGATGATGTGCTCCGTATATGATGTTTATTTAGTAGCGGAAGCTGCTTTATAAGATCTTCTGTGTGTTCGTCTGTTATCGCTAAATCTCAGAAACGCATTAACGCACGGAATGAGGATTTGTCACTCTAGTTTATTTCCTCCAAGGCATGCTTGTCACACAGTTCCAGTAAACTCTGCCGCCTTTTTACTTGCATCTTCCCGGTACTTACGTATTCCAAACACAACAAACCATAAGACGTACGCTTTCGGTACTATGCAAGTCTGTACATCCGCACTGGTATAAATTGAACTCATGATTAAAATTCTCCATTTGTTTTATTTTGGGCAGTAAAGTCAGCCTAAACTTATAGTACCTCGGGTTTTTTTATTTAAATTTAACATCACTTCTATGAGTGTGAAGCGAACTAATTGCGTGCCTTGCGAGTGGCAGGAATGTGGAACACTGAAAGTCAATTATTCGGCTAAACCGAGTCGATCGGGAAACCAGCATTTGCTGAATACTCTACTACTAATGTTGAATTGACAGCGACCATCCAAACCCTCTAATATCTTTGATGATTACCGTGACGAAATTTCTTGTTTTTGAGATCAATGTAAAATACTATATTTGTACAGGAAGGCTAATTTTGCAACGCTAGTTATTCTAGGCACTTGCCTCTAAGCTGAAGGCGCTCTTTGCTGTGCGGCTATAGGCTCTCGGGTGGGGGTTTTCCCCTCTTTAGTGCCTATTTTTAACACAAGAACTATAGTTGATAGTTCTACGCATTATGAATCTGACGAACCACGTCTACGCTCATAAGTTGATTTGATTGTTATGGGAAAAGCATTTCACAGGTTGTTTATTCCTGCGGTTTACTTGAGTGATGGATTATTTGTTGTGTTTGCGTGGTTTACCTGAAAGCGCTGAGTAGGTAACCATATTTAGCTGTTTCTATAGAAAAAAAACTGCTATAATAAACAATCAACAATAACAACATTAAACAGCCAGCAGTAAATTACTTCTTTTTGACGAATAATAGTCGAACCAGTGCGGTTGTAGACACTTGCAAAGTAGCGAAAGTATTATGCAGCAGTACGTTGTGCAACATGGAGCACTTCGTTTGTGCCACATGTGCAATATGAAATCTCAACTTGCTTGTTCACTATGTGATTTTAGGATATTGTGATTTAAAGTTTGTCGTTTGTAAATAAACTTAGACCACAGTTGACGAAATAGGCCAAAACTATGAGACAAGCAACATTGAATCATTCATAGATCATTAAATGTTGGTTGTACGTACTAAGTTTTAAGTTTTAATGTCAAAAGGACGTCCAAGTTTTGGCGATTACAGACGGACGGACAGACAACAGTTAAGATCTTATAAAGCAGCTTTCGCTACTTAATAAATGTAATGCAGTCCAGATTAAAGAAATCCAGCTGCCCTTTTGCTTACGTGCGTTGAAAAAATGCTGGATATCATTGGAGATGGTCATGAACGTTGTTCAATAATGGAAGTGATTCCATGGGGAACCCCGTAAAATAGTGATTATTTAGATTATGATGCAACAGTGTAAATACGTACCTGTGATACCTCTGATGCTAGATAGTCATTATCGTTATAGCATAGAAATCAAGCAACAAACAAAAAAATCAGGAGATGGCTTGAGAAGATGCAACACACTGCGGGAAAACATTAAGAACTATGTTACTATGTAAGCTGACTAACTGCGAGAAGGTGTGCTCGTATCAAACTGCACTTGATTTTAATGCTTTTCTTGTAACTGTAAGGAAATTTAATAGTAGTCTCACGTGCATTAAAAAACTAGTAGTGTTTCTTCGTAAGAGATTGTGCTTATGCTCTCGTGCGTAATTTTCCGTTGTCTGGAGAAGATGCAGGGGAAAATGCATGAAGGAAATTTAATTGTGTTGAGGTCTCAAATGTGAGAGAGCTTGATTTGCTCAGGTGTTGATTGATGCTTGTCGAGAGGGGTGTAGATATCTTACGTGATTTTTTAACGACTAATATGGGTGTACTTAGAATTGGACTGCATGGCCCAGAATGTCAGCTCAGTGTTGGAGACCGAATCTTGGAACTAAATGGAGCCCCGGTTCACGATCGTCCGATCCCTGACATTGAAAAGCTTCTCAACCAGAGAACATCCGTGGTACAGGTATGTTAAGTGTATAAACGATTCAAAGAAAGGGTGGGTAGTTTCATCTAAGGGCTAATTTGCTTTACCTATCATTCTTGAATTTTACAGGTAACTGTAGAGCAAACTCCGCCGGAAATGCCCTCTCGAAAATTGGAAGAGAGCAAGTCATTTGGCAGCCTGAGCAGTCTCGAACTACGGAGTTATGACCTATGGGGTAGCTATAGCGACGTTGAGTGTTCTAAGGATAGACTGATTAGTTGTAATAAACGTCGCGACGAGCATCGTTCCAGAGCGTCACGGCGATCCAAAGGGTAAGTGGACCATGGTTGTTGGAAATGGATGGTTAATGATTTCAATTAAATAGACGAGTAATAATAATAAATGGTATCTTTGCTTTTTTTTGTTATGAATTCAAGGAGCCGAGAGCGTGCAGCTTCACTATCGCGTCTGTCTGATAGTAGTCCAACGCCACCGAACCATTCAAGAGCTGGTCTAGCTAGAACCTTATCATTCCGGGAGCAGGCACGGTCACAGTGTACATTCCGAGCATGTGATCTTGTCAAGGGAGAACTTTTGGGGAAGGGTTTTTTCGGCCAGGTTAGCGCCTAATGAAACTAAACCGATTTGGATGCTGAAATTGAGACAAGGATTTCCTTAATAAAATAAATGTTTATGATAAAGGTTTATAAAGTTACCCATTGTGAAACAAATGAAGTTATGGTCTTGAAGGAACTCTACCGGTTAGATGAAGAAGCTCAAAGAAATTTCCTCAAAGAGGTATCATAAAAATCCAGTAGAGCGAAGCCATTCTGTGCAGTCAGTTGTATTAGTGTTTGGTTACTAATACGGATTTTGCGTTGTTTAGGTTGCCGTTTTACGAAGACTCGAACACCCAAATGTGCTAAGATTCATTGGCGTTTTGTACAAAGAAAGGAAACTTCATTTAATTACTGAATATGTGAGGGGCGGTAGTTTAAGGGAAATGATTCAGAACCTCCAGATGCAGCTAAATTGGGAACAACGAAGTAGATTTGCTCACGATATATCTTGCGGAATGGCTTACCTACATTCCATGGGAGTCATTCATAGAGATCTCAGTTCACACAACTGTCTCGTCAGAGAGGTAAAATATCAAACTTTACTCAGTCTCCAAATTTATTGCTATTTTAATTACCTCACTCAAATTTTTGGTTTATAGGATATGAGTGTCGTAGTCGCTGATTTTGGCCTGGCACGAATAACAAGTGAGATGAGTATGCAGAATCGATTCAACCCAAGTAAGCAACGAGGTCGCCGAATTGAAAGGAAAAAAAGGTAATAGTTATCTACGTTCGTTCGTACGGGAACCGTTTTTCGTAAAAATTTTAGTGACTAACTTCAATCTTTACTCCTGTTAGATATACTGTTGTTGGGAATCCATTCTGGATGGCACCCGAAATGATGAAGGGTAATAAATATGACGAGAAGGTAGACGTTTTCTCTTTTGGGATTATCCTTTGCGAAGTAAGAGTTGAAGACTCATTTAATGTCGAGAAAAATACATTACCACAGTTAACTCACGGTTTTCGTTATTTTTTTAGCTCATTGGACGAGTTCATGCAGATCCTGACTTCCTTCCCAGGTCTGGCGATTTCAGCTTGAATCAGAAAACATTCCTCGAAAAGTTTTGTGTAGAGTGTCCAGAACCGTTGTATCGTATCGCCTTTATGTGCTGTGATCTCAACCCTGACAAGAGGTATCTACTATTTTCATTTTTCATTGATCACCATTTCAGTTGTCTCCGTTGCAAATGTTAGGGATTGCATCCTTGCTTACTTTTTTTGTAGACCACCGTTTGACGTACTGGCTGTGTGGACTGAATCCGTTTCCTCTGGCTTAGGCCGCAAAGTTGCATTTCCAAAGGATCTTCTCGATGACATTTTAAACTACACGAACAACCAGTCTCGAAGTCCAACATCATCCGAGTGTACTACCCCCGAAAACTCATATACCTACATTACCACAAGCGGTTCGAGCAGCAACAGTAGTAGTGGTGCAAGCCTTCACTCTTCAAATACATCTTTACCTTACGAAGAAAACACATTGTCTTCCTCCTGTTCTTCCTTGTCAAACTTTTCGAAACCAGGGCGTCTCCATTCCATTTGTGAGATAGATCATTCCAACAGTAAAAATTCCATAAATAACTCGTCGATGTCTAGTCCTGACGCTGAGCAAACTATTATAACCTGTGGACCTATCGAAAGTCGAGCACTGTCCGCGTCACCGTCTTAAGTGGGAACTAGTTTGTAATCGTCAAGCTTCATACTCTTTTATACATAAGCAATTTTTGCATACCCATACCATTAAAGTTTACATACTAGAATAATTATACGAAAGCTTTTCATTAAATTCACGAGAGAAACTGTTTCCTTTATATAAGTCATTATGCTCTTTTCTTCCAGTATTTGTTTTTAAAATGATGCTGACCCTCCTTTGTCACAAGGTGGCGTGTTTTAGCGGCATCGAAAAATGCCACACTGTTTGGTATAAAGATTTTTCTCGCTGAAAGGGTTTGTGTTTACTCTTTTTAGTCTATACTGTTTGCTTAGATTTGAGAAATTCTTTAATTTACAAATATTATAGTTATCTATACTTAAACAAATTGAAGTAAAAATGTTGTTTTCTCTTTACTTCAAATATCGCCTTGTTTTATTACAAGTTTAACGAAACTTTGTAATTAATCAATATAATACTTTCATACAGATTCTTTCAGTTCTATTTATTGAGTATACAAGGAACTGACGCAAGTATTGCATTGTGAGTAAGCTAAAAATTTGAAATATGAGCTAATCTTAATAAACTGTTAACAGTGTACTTTAGTAGTAAGTTTAGCGATAAGCATTTGTAACCACGATACATATAAACTACGTCCTACATCGTATTTACCTATGTATGGAAAGGTGCAATCATTTTGTAGCTGCAATTTGCAATCATCAATGAAAATTAAATTGTTTAACATTTAAAAACACTTTTTTGTCATTTCTTGCGGATCAATTTCATTTTTGAAGCAGATAACTTATAATTGAGAATTTCATCAATCTTAACCAATTCCAATTACTTATGTTGACCAAGTTAATTTGCTGTGTCACACCTTATTCACTTATTGCAGTAGATCCTTCTTAATTTGAGAAGACTGCTATTATAAGTAATATTTTAATAAAGAACGGCAGTTCCTCATGATCCGTATCAGTTGCAACACTCACACACGACTCGCTTCTTAATTCAATCATCATTCACGCAAGTTTCAACAACTCACAAAACATCGTTGCAACGAAAAGGTTATCAATAGCATTGACAGTGATAAATTCAATCCCATGTTACCTTCATTCGTCTTGTTTGTAGATTTCATTTGCGTTTCCGACCATATTTGAATGGAAAGCATTAGTACTGGTTACTCTTTGCGTGAAGAGTAAGTCACCAGAATATTGATCTTTTAGCGTCTCTTTTGCAAGGTAGTTTGCAGATAATCACAACATCGTATTCCAATTCTATACAGCTCACTGATGTAAGAGTCATAGCTGTGTTCATAATTATACAATTCCTACGGGGGGTTTATCTGTCGGTATCCTTTGAAAGGCAGGCTCGTTACTCATCCACCTGCTGGTATCTGAAGATTTCATCTTTTTGTGCAGAGTTTAATTCAAACTGCTGGTCTTATGTGGCTTTTGTTGAGTCAAATAAAATCATGGACTGCAAAGCGGGCATATTATCTTTTGAGATATGCCCATTGTGCATAGCATGTTGTCACAAAGACCGTTGTAAGATCCTGTCAAAGTCATGTGATCTTTCACTAAAATATATATATGCATCCGTAAAAGTGTACTCGTTTCAAATGATTATGCTTGCTGTTTATCCTCTATCTTGGTCGTTTTCTTTAAAATGACGGTGTTATTACCGTCATTTTCATTCTCGAAAGAAAATATTCCTTGTATAAAGATACAAAAGGCAAACGTAACAATTTGATGGTTGAAAAAAATTCATTCACATAATCAGCCTTTTATTTTTTAACACAGCAAAAGGTAGAGCAGTTGTTGAAAAGCTCTGTCCTATCTAAGATGACATGAGGATTGTTGTAGTTTCGCAATTCACCCCAACCAAGTTGATTCCCACTGCAACGAAGAAGAACTCATCTCTTGACCCCCTGGAAAACTGATACTCCATAATGCCAAGACAAACTGCGCAGTATGTAATTGAGAAATTTGTGCTCTTAAACAGGAATTATTGTTTTGGATGAGCTTACACCCGCTGACTGTCGTTCCTGTTTAAACTTACCAAATGATCGCTTGCTCTAGAATATTTACATAACTTACCGAAAGAACAGGGACATCAAAGTGTCGCAAGAAGGACGTACTTTTCGGTGTGGGAGTCTACTGGCTAGACACTTTCCTTTTGGGTCCAAAGTTTTTCTCTTTCAGTTGATAGCCGCCGTATCCTCTTTTCAAAGCATGCCTCGGTGACCACAATTAAGGAGGAATGTAATGTATGCATGTGTGTTGACTTCTAGTCATTAGTTAAACAAACCAAATTATTTTCTCAAGAACGTCAGTCATCCCCGCCAACGACAGGATCAAAGAGAAGGAGGGATGCACGTGAGAAAAAACTGTCGCGGTTGCAGCATTTTGCGCATCATCTGCAATAGTGCTAAAAACTGGTAGAAACATTATGATGAATAGGCCCACGTATGCTATGCAAAGTTAAATTTCCTTCTGAAATTGGTTTCCAGTTCACGACAGGTCACAATCACAATAACATTTGGAATGAAACAGAAATAATGAATAGCGCCGAATGCGGTGTTGTCACTTGACCTCAACAGTATCGTTATTTTTAAGTTTACGGAACACGCGTAATATTCGCAGGATGGGTTCACACATGTTTTTACTAATGCAGGATTTAAAGCCATGATACTTCTTTTTGTTCGTCTGACAACATTACTTTCTCAAGGGGTGTCGGCTCCTTTTGCTGAACTTTCGTCGGCACCTCACCGAACCAGTCATCCGATTCATTTTGCCGATGAGATGCTCAGAAGGATTACTCAAATGAATTCTGTCTCGGATGCTTAGTCCCACACATAGCATGTCCTAGTTTAGTATCAAGACTGTTAGGGTTCTTCCTTACTGCAGATGTCGTATAGATCTTTCCCCTGTTAAAACAAATGATCCTTGTTTTTTAGATTTTCTATGCAAAAATACGTACCAAATATTACTGCACTCATACTCCACAAAACTTTAGTTTTTTTTGTATTCGGAACATATTAAACGTAAATCTTGCCTTATACATACAATCTACGAAAATTCTTATTTATTAACTCAATATATAATATTGACAAATATGATGGCATGTGAAAATTACACTATAAATGTTTAAAAGTTAAAATAATAAAACGGAAGCACGTGATCTAACAGGATTAGCTTTCATGGAAACTAGTGTCATGGTATAACCATTATAACAGGTTTATAGGCGCAGCTACTGAATAGTATGGTTTCCTGATAATCTGTCCTGTATAATTCCTATAATATGTTCACTGTCAAGACTGGGTATAATTTTAAAAGTAAGTAAAGTAAAAAGTAGGAAAATAGTAAATATTTAATATCTGGTTTTGGTTTATCAAATGAATTTGTGATCCAGTGTACTGCAATCGTAAACCATTCTAGAATTCTCAAACCAGTCGGCACATCAAAAGGACATTGCTGTGATATTATTCATGATTATTTATGTGCTAAAACATCAAACTGTTACTCGCATAACCAAGAGCTTTGGCTCCTTTATACATTTCATCCCATTAATTAGAGAAACGATTCACCTGAGCTTCGGGTCCTAAAAATTATGCCAGTCTTGATTTCCTAGTTACAATTTTCTCTCGTATCATGTTACTTCCTGGAGAAGATACATCGCCACTGCATTTAACATTTAACAAGAATCATTTTCAAAAGCAAGTTTTTCTAATCATCATATCATTATCATATAGACTTGCACCTTTATTTCTTTCGGTATTACAGTATCATAAGTACTGTGACAGCAGTTTCACAATGACCGCTTGCATTGCCATGTTCAACTTGAGCACATCATTAATATACGGCAACAACTTTAAAACGAGAATAAGTTTTCTGGTCCGCTAAAGAAATTCTATACATTAGAAGTTATCCTCTTTTAACATGACGGTATGTGTCATCATCAGCAATTAATATCTTGGTTTGCCTTTGCCTTGCATCAGAATTTGTGTTAGTTTTTTAAGGCAAGTTCATGCTGACATAACGCAACACTTTTGTATTTAAGTATTTTCTTCACTGAGCAGTAAAAGTATCTATGATGCTCATCGTTACTCATTTTTAAGGATGGATTTATAGGTTACTGAATTCTGGAAGACAAACAATCTGCCGGGCTACTTTTTATTAGTTACTAAAAACAAATGCTGCAGTCATTTTTGCAAGCAACTTTATTTCGTGAATAAGTATGGGCATGAGAGATTTGATAGTGTGATAACAACTTTTCATTTCATCGCAGCGGACTAAAATCATTGGTGGGTAGGCTTGTACTAGAATAAAGATATTGTACGATGAATCATTAATTCAACTAAGGTATCCTTTTTTACAAATCTCTCCCTCCAAATTTGGAATTCAATTTGTACCTGGTCCTCACAAAGATTTATAAATGAAATAGGGATTCAAGATGTTGTCTGTAGATCTATACTCTAGAATTGCAAATTATTTTCAGAAAGAACTTGTAGGTCCTCAAGGGCTTTTTCATTGTGAAAGAAATTGTACTCTGTATTGGTATCTGTAAGATGAAAATCACTTAGAAATTAGCTTTGATTCTGTGCGTCTAATTTTCGACTGATTTTCTCGGAATTTGGGAGCTTTAGTACTCGGAATTATATTAATTTTCAGAGTCTCAATCTGAAATAATGTTATAACGCTGGCCCTTAAGCGTGGCGACTACAAGCAAAATCGTTGCCGGTACTATGAAAATCGTTGTGATGTGAAGATGAACAAAGAGCTTCCTTGTCAAAACTAACATTTTAAATTGGAATGGTTTTGTTATTGCCATTGAGAGAGGGCACCACTACAAACTATATGTATTTCACATGTAGATGATACAACGTACAAGTATTCTTTTCCATCGTAGAAAATTTTCGAAACGGGTTCGTCGTGAAATAAGTGGTAAAAAACCCATATCCAGCCAAAGTAGAATCATATGCAAATTACACAAGCCAATTTATTAGGTGGTTGGAGCTTGTAGACTAAATCACCGCCTTTCTTACCCCTAATAAAGTTGTTCATTTCGTGCAAAAGGGAAACATGATTCATGAAGTAAAAAAGTGTGAACTGTCGAAGAACAATGAACTGGCTGTAACTGTCGAAAACTGATGACTATCAGAGCTACACAGAATTCTTTGTGTATGCAGCGTGACTACCAGCAGTGAAACATTTCATCAAGCTGATTATCAAATCACAGGTACATGATTGATAGTTTTCTAAAAGATTGTCAAGATGATGTAGAAAAATCCGAAACATTTGTGTGGAAACTTAAACTACTGCAACGTATAAACGTGTCTTTCGATTTGTTATAAATATTCTTCGTCAATTTTACCTTGTTTTTCTTAGGTTGATGAAAGACGCTATGTGGGATTGCCCTTACCGTAGAAAAATAATTTTGTGGTTAAAAGGTTTCTTTGGCATTCAGTTCCTGCTGATGTATTCGCTGATAGATTCTGTCCCACCTAAAGGTGACCTTTTTTGTACTTGGTCAACGTGAAATATGCCGAAATAGATGAAAGTTTCCCAACCGTTTTCAATAAAAAACATGCTTGCGTTCTACGTGGACGTGTGTGCTATACTAAAACTTATGAGAAAAAATGAAAGAAACCTGGAACTTTAAAATATAAAACTTGTCTTTGAATTTCTTGGAATATCACGAGATTCTTAATATATGTGGCCTACGTACTGGTAGAAAACCGGCCTGACATCGTTGAAAAACTAAGAGATGATTACTGACTACCTCCTTTCATTTATAAAAGAGGAGATCAACAGTTGATTTTGCTGAGCATCGCAGATGAAACTGGTCATGCTTGAGTTTTTAAAAGTGTTATACTAATCTAAAAGGATTCCATAGATACCCTGATCTAACATCTAAGCCACTAAGAAAATCCATAAATGTCCACGTTACTTTACCTGTTGTAATACTGTCTAAGCTGCTAGTTTGTCATTATCTATTAAAAGAACAATCACGAATAGCGAGCCGCCTTATTTGATTAGAACTGCTAATTTTTCCTGTCTTAAAACCCAACTTCTACTGTGCGTATTAATAAGTGCTGTAAAATGTTGGCGCATGTGCGGTACAACTCGTAAAGCGATAAATCATGGAAAATATGCAACATGCCTGGGCATTTAATTAATTACGTGTGTTATATATTAGCTTACACATGTATTCTTGGTATTCCTGAGCATATTAGGTCTGGTTAAAATGTAATAAAAGAAGTATAAATCGAGTTGAATGCAACACCCATTTCCTTTCTTTTGCGCTTGCTTAAAATTATCCGGGAAAATTAGATGTATCAGCATACAATTTTCAATAGCATAATTTCAAAAAAACTTGATATAAGCCACTAAGTTTTTTTTCACTCAAGGCATCAGGAAACTAGTTTGCTATAGGCGCTTGCTACAAAAAAAAAAGAACACATATTGCATTTAGATTGCTAATTAGGAAGAACTACTTTAGTCAATCGGTATAAAACATGTGTTATGTGTTGTTATTGAAGTGTTGATAAATATGACGCGTAACGATTCAATTCTCAACGTTACAGATTATCCCGCTGCCGATCGTCCCATACTCGACGTTTTCATACCAACGTACGATTTCATTTCGTTTAATTAACAAAAGCAGTGGAATTCCGAACGCTGTTAAATTATCCACAAAATATTTCCTGCTAATACTATGGGAAGTCAAAGTCATCGGCAAGTATTTCGACGCGCAATGCTTTTTAATATTTATAATTATTATAATGAAGTTGAAATGTAAATTTTGCCTTTCCTCAATTTACTTTGGAAGAGTCTCAAGCAAAAGGAGCTGTAACGAGCTGGGGAATTATGAAAGGTAATTTGGGTATGTAACGTCTTACATGTAATTTCTTGTTTCTAGGCTGACAAATCAGTATTTTGAATCTAAATCAGATTATTTGGTGACTGTACTGTAACTCAACCACTTCATTGATTCACCGATAGATTCCATTTCACAGATTTTCAGCAAGCACTCTACGTGTGCAGATATGATATTTCAATAGAAAGTGCTCAGGAGAAGCATTGTGACTCTCTTGAAGTTCTTCTTTGGGGGTCAGACCTCCATCAAAGAACGTCATGGGCAAAATGTGAAGTTCATCTTGGGAATTTGCTTAGCCAACGAGGTAATTGTAGCAATACTGCCAGTAATAATCATAATCACCATAATCATAAGCACACTAACTAGGATAGTAAACAGTGTACTTGGCGGGTAAGTAAGCATAAATGTGTAAAGTAGACAAGACATGTATTTCTTCATCTTTCCATCCACTTGGTTTCAATGCTTGCTCAAACCTCACCTTATCCTTTCGAGCACCATAAAAGTTTTCTCGTTTCCCTTAACAAGCTACATTAAAAGACGCCGGCTTGATGTAATGTAATAGCATTGTTAAGCTTATGGAGTCCATTTACTACAAAAAAAAATCCGTGTTTCTAACTTCGTGTAAAACTATACGGCTAAATCTTCATGTGTATATAACCTAGAAGTCACTTGGTTGGTATGTACAAAACTGTAGCAAAGTAGAATGTTATATCCCAAGTGAAGTGTTATTACTACTTATTATGATGATTATGTGTTTTTAAGATTTCCCATTTTCTGGCGATAGGTCTGCCTAGAGCTGGCTCAAAATTTCATTGTGAAGAGCAGAGAATCCACCCACCAAATGCTTTCCTTTAATGAAACGAAGTTATTCTTGTACATTTGACGAATAGATGCACCTTATTTGATTTTTAAAGAATTGCACACGCTTCCGTGTGCAAGGTGAAGTTATCATTTTCAGACGGTGTGTGCCTATTTTCACCCTAATTTAATGATAATGACATCATCATCTTAAGTGTAAATAAGGCTACCTACATTGTCGTCAATCATATATAGTTGTTCAATCTATTTAAAATTAACAGTGCAAGTTTCTTCGAAGGACTGATGAAGTGCAACTGCAATTGTTACTCTCTATCGCTACCTCGACTAGACTAAATGTAACTGCTGACGTTTCCTTTTCTAAATATATGTACATAGTTGATAGATATAAACAGATATGTCAATCAAATCAATTTTTCGTTGACTTATTTCTGCATCAATGTAGAGCACATTTACGGAAAGATTCCAAGTCTCCTCTTCCTCTAACATCACAACCCGTAATATTCAGAGATTTCGAGTTTTGAACGTAGTGCTATTCATTTTACATGAAATGTTCTATATCGTAATGCAATGTTAATTCCGCATTAGATGGGTATTTATGTACGGCTTTGTCTCGCTACTCACACTTATTGCTGAAAGCCTCCTATAATAAACTACGTGCATAATGGTAGCTTTTTATAGCCATGGTGAAGCTCTTTTTGGTTTGTACTTTGATTTGCCAGCTTTGTAGCCGAAAACGCAACTCTGAAGGGCATGTTAACAAAAAAGGAGCAAAACCGCATAGGTGTAAAAATATTGTATTGTAAAAACGTACTAACAAGCACTCGTGTCGATGCTAATCGTGTTGGGAAACCAGCCACTTTGGTCGAAGCCAGCAGGGTATTATAAGACAACCGTATTCGAACACATTACGAACATGGTTAATGGTGAACAGAGGTAATTATTCTGTTGCAGAGCGGCGGCTTGCAAAAACGCTTAGATTGTTCAGTCGTCACTGCTACAAGAATCCGTCACACCATAGTTATTATGTATCATTTCGTTGTGAAATAATAGTACTCAATTACTTTTTATTTGATCACAGAAAAAAACTTTCCTCAAGAAAATCACTAGGAGAATTGTTCACAAAATAAATGAACTGAATTGAATGCTTTTTGCTGTTGGCAAAACAACAATAAAAACTGGCGTGTTTGTTTCAAGTTTTCACAGAATGTACATTTCTGTGTGCTATACGTATTATTACTATTATGAATTATTTTTGTGGATGAAATCGTTATGTTCTAACATGTATAGCAACAGTCGTGGTGTTGGTACAAAAGTCGTGATACCTTTTCGTATATCATCATCATCGACGCCATGCTCACCTCACTAGATATTATGTGCTGGCATGTTTTATTGAGCAATGAAAATAAAATAAATGGCAGTCTTTCACGTGTATTATAATTGGAGACAATTCTACGCTCCTGCTTGTGATTAGCAGATTAAATAATATATGACTTACCTACCTACATATTTCGTTTTACTTCCGAAAAGGCAACGATCAACCTAGTGGATGTAGGCCTACTTACCAGTAAGGTACAAATGTAACCTGAGCCGAATACTTTAGTGCGGTTAGTCTGTAGCTTTCCCTATTGTTTTTTCGACGAAGAGGGAGATATACGAAAACAAAATTACCAAATGGAGAAACGACTGTGTGCTTCTGATTACTGAGCAGCACGTTGATTTCATTAAGAGATGTCAAAAGAATCAGCTTGCGTGTGATTATAGCCATGCTCTCCTCAGCTTTGGTGGCAGGCAACTTTTAACACGGCTTTAAACGCTCTAAAGTATTACATTCTGCGTCACCTATCCGTGGTGCCTATTAGCCAGAGTATTTATTAATGTTATTATGTATTCCTAAGAACTTAATACATGTCGTAATAGTTGAGTTGTTTCTATACCAACTTAATGCTCCGTTTTGTTTGTGCCTACACTTAGCGTGTTACTTATTTAAAGTCCGATTGCTAATAAACAAACGGCTTAAACATTTGTGTGAACGAAAATGTATGGAACGTATCCAATGAGGTTTGCCTCTTGGAAAAGTACTGCTGCAATGGTCAAGAACTATACGATTTGAACACCTAAAGAAGGCAAATGAAATAGCTATTTTTAAATAGTGCAAGTTTGTTTTTATGCCTGCCTAACGATACGAAGAACTCGTTTGAAATGTGACTTTTACATTCATCAGAGTCAAACAGGTTCAAGTTTCCCCCAAAAAAGGGGCTGCTGTTTTCGTTTCTCGCTACGTAAAATACTTAGGAATGGTGGATTAATTCAGGTAATGAGACAAGGAATATAATATGACTTGTAACTTTCACAAATGTGACTGCGTGCGGCACAACTGTCTAAAGAGCGTTCTGGATTACTAAAATGAGCTTCGATTGATTGAATAGAGGGATGATTAGAATCCACGTTTCCGTAAGAATAAAATGAAATTTCGGCTAAATATTGGAAGATTAATTTACGGAAACTAGTGTTTTTCAGACACCTTGCTACTTTGAAACCAAATCTATATGTTTAATAATGTACACGCACGTTGACATTTTCCATAAGTTGAAACTTGGGATATGTTAACCGTAGAATTGGAGAGAGGTAAAACGGAATAGAAAAGCAGTATCCAACATAATAAAGAACTACCACCAAAAGCGTCCATTATAATTTAGATTTTAGATGAATAATTCTTGCCAGTATAAAATTCGTGTATGAATAACTGCGGTGCATGGACTTTTGGAAAAATAGTCACGACAACAAATGAAGTTCAGGGACCACCCAAAACTACTACGCTATCCCAGCCATTTAGCAATTCCTGGAACATTCTGAAAAGATAACTTGCTAAAAATGCCTGATAACTACTCTCAATAATTTGGTAAGGAGAAGTTCAAAAACATCTCACATTTACTAAAGCTGATTGTGTTAACTGCTGAATTTTTAATCATAATGTACTTATTTCTAATGAGCTTTGACTAACAACGTAATTCTGAAAGATGGGAAGGAACACCCGAGAACAAAAATAGTATGAATATAAGCGCTTTCCAAATTTATAATTAGTTATTCTGTTAGTGTTCGGTGCCCACGTAGCTTTGAAACGCTCTCCAAAAAAACGATAATAAGACCATGACATTATTGTCATGCGTCGATTTAAAAATTTTGTCACCTTTAGTGCTCAAATGGTTATAGAGTAACAATCCCTCGATAAGGTTGGTCGACTACACACTATTCGTTGGATTTTAGGTACAAGTCAGAAAAATATAATCATACTATGTGCGACTCTAGTGTTTGCGAATGGGTTTGTGCATCTCATGTTAAGAGAAAGAAATGTACTAAGGCGTGAATTATCGTATAATCTCTTCGCTCGGATTGGGCGCACACAAAAATCATTTTTGTTGCCTACCAAATGCTGTCTTCCCACAGAAAAAACTTATTTCCCCATACATCCTTGGTGGTAGTCCGTAATACATAGTGGTATGTTTCGTGTTGGTTACTGCACTGCTGTAAGGGTTTCTTTTATGCAGAAGACGATGATGATCATGACATGTAATCAAGAAGCGAGTTTACAGCAGCGGTGTGCGCTAACGCAAACCAGGTGGCCAGCCAGACACCCAACACGAAATACGTTGATTTGTGCCCACGGAAGGAAACTGGAAGAATTCATAATTTTAAAAGGGCTCGAAGACGTGTGTTCAGGGTATGCACATAACTTCCCGGGAGCTTTTTGGGATGTACATAAATTTATATGGGTAATTGCCAATTTGAATTGTTAGAAAGCTTTTCAAATATTTTAGTTCCAGCATTAAATTTTAGTTGTTACGAGAAAATAAAAACAACTTGGCACATAAATCGATAACCGATTCCATTGGCCTGAAATGTCTTTATAAAACGCCTCCATAACTGATACCCTACTCATCGACTATTAAACTTGGTCGTTACGGACCGATATCGATCTTCAGATATGTAATAATATTTGGAATGAATGCCTCCAAAGCAACAAGCAGGATGACTAAATGTACGATGCTAAAAAGCAGTTTTCTTTTCCATATACATATAACGTGTGTATTGTTTAAAACTTTATGCACCACACATGCCATTTATTTCTAAGATAGAATCTTAGTATTAAAGGAGAAAAATCATAGGAAACCACCTACTTTGTTACTAATAGGATACCCAACAAGATGAAAAATAATGGTTATTGCGCTCATTATTTTGATGGTTATTTTATTTTGAGACGAGATAGGTACAGTAATATGTATTTTAAAAGGTTTTAAGTTTTATAAATGGTTGTAAACTTAACCATACATGGAAACCACTAATCGAATCTCTTATGTTTTGTGTTAAGAATTACACAGTGGTGGTCCCGGATAACAACTCTATACATTTTATCTACATTTTACTTGAAAAGTTTACCTGCCACGAATGAGAAATTAAGTTCCTATGCTCTGCAAATAATTCTTTTAGATATAGTAAAAAATATTTGAGTAAAGCTGAGGAATAGTGTTATTTTGCGTGCATCCAATCGAAAGAGAAAAGTTCACAACGTTCTCTCGGAAAGCTACAGCTTGAGTTTCGAGCGGGAGCTCACCATAATAGTGATTACTGATTAGTTATTGAAAATGTATCAACTGATGTAAGCATCGGGTGCTCAACAAGTTGAGATTCTAATAGATTCTAATTTGTTACTTTCTCCTACTGCACTGCATCTTTCGAGACTTTCAATGCGTTTAGTTTACAAAATCAAGTGGTCTGATAATCAAGCGTTCGCAAACAGATTTGTCCGCTATCATAAAAAAGGTAGTCGCTTGTTCGAGAAAATGAACTGCAGACCAGGTCTTTCCGGTTAGAGAACAAGACTGGGTCGAATATTTATCGTATAAACAGATACGAGCTATCCATAAAACGTCTGAATAAAGGAAAAACGGGTCGCCCTCCAGTTAAATCCACAAAAAAAGGCATTACACGTGTAAAATCGTTGTTCCAAAGTAACCTCCTTAATGCAGCACTCTATCAATGCATATTTATTTATTTATATATTGCAAGCATCTTTTGCATCTTAAACAGCAAAATCATGTAAACAAGAGCCAAAGATGATATAATTTTCAAATCGATAGGCTATCTATATCCGAAATAATTGTACATATACCCGGATAATTATAGAAGGAAGCTCATCATTCGTCTTATTGATTGTCATTACAAATATGAAGAATTATTTATCTGGCTGCGTCACATTATGCGAAAACTGAAACGACGCACTTGGAGGAATCGGGAATAGAATATTTGGAAGAGGAAATATGCCCCTGACCCGACGCAACTCAACACTATGCA
Organism: Akabosia matsudoensis; assembly: GCA_019593645.1. NCBI lineage: Eukaryota > Metazoa > Arthropoda > Collembola > Entomobryomorpha > Paronellidae > Akabosia > Akabosia matsudoensis. The sequence goes on along the minus strand of VICI01000001.1, from coordinate 165,410 downwards.
ATCGAGAAGTATTAAACAATATGTAAAGCTGTCTACGCCTGTAAGCCCAAAAATCAGAAAAAAGAGAAATTTTCTAAAATGAGCAAGAATAAATTTGCGAAATTCTGAATCTAGCAAAACTGCAATGAAAAGTTCCTGCAAGGAGTTAAGAAAAATCGTAAACGGAGAAGTTCCATCAAAATAATTCATTTAATTTTTTACAGCTAAATTTATTATAAGATAAATATATGATTTAAGACAGTATGATAAGCACTTAGAAAACACAAGTCCAAAAAAAATCCTACTTATTGACTATATTGACCATCCGTTATACAAGAAATGAAGTTTTATTTGAGTTTTTCGTCGTTAGCTGAAAATTTAATCATTCAATTCGTGGAGATTTCAAAATAAATTCTAGGTTTGAGATTGTATCGCTAACTCACACATTGTAGGAATAAAATCTGCTTATTGGATAGTTCTAGTTCTGATATACGAAATTTCTCATGGTCATTTTTAATTAAACACAATGTTCACACTATTCCATACTGAGGGAAAGCACCAGGGGCAAATTTTGGAAGCGTATTCCTTTCACTGGATATTAAAGAATCTTTTTCTAACCCTGCCATAACTTTTTTTTTGAAAATGCTTCATAAACTACTGTTTCCGATCAAGGGTCTCTGTCAAGTTCCTGAAGGGGCATGTTTGGTAAGTTCCTCATCGTCCGATTTAAATACTCAAAGCTCAAATACAATAAAATCGCTCATACACACATCCATGGTATGAATTAGGTATGAATGTGGATTCTAGAATCTGAATAGTGACTGGTATTCAAAATGAGGAAAAAAAATTCAATGTATGGGCAATTCGGTAGGTTTTAAAAACTGTTGTTAATTGTTGTCAACAGAAACCAATCTTCGATTATTTATTGCATACTAATGGCCATGCAGTTGATTTTGCGCTCTGTTTGAATTATCACGAATTAGAATGCCCCAAGTATAATATCCTATTAAACTTATAACTAGCCCGTCATTAAGTACTTGTACATGATCGTTTTCGTTTTAATTTACCATTTACAGTCGTGTGACTAGGTTTCACAAAAACATCTAGCTTTCTATTAGACATGGCTTCCAATTTCAGTATTGGAAATTTTCGGCTGCGTAGCTTTTGAAAACGTCACGAACTACAAAATAAAAAGCTTTTTTCCTGACTGCTTCGAAAAGAATTTACGATTATCAGTACGTATTGAATCTGAGGAGAAAAGCTTTCGACCAGCTTTTGAATTACATACAAAACGAATATTTATTTATAACATTATCTTCGGGACATACATATTTTTCCTCTTAAGAACTTCTAAAATTTCTTATAAATAACAGTGAGTTATTAATGCAACGTCGCAATTAAGGACAAAATGAAGTTATGTAGAATGCGAGGAAATGCCGATTTTGATGTTACCCTAACAAAATGGTGCTGACATTCGTGGTTGTGTTGCATCTGTGTGTGGTCGGGGATGGACGTGAACTCTATGGGATGCAAAAAGTGTCAGTAACTTCCGTTCACAATAAAAGCCAAAACTAAACCTATAGAGCATACACATGTTCCTACAATCCAATTCCCTAACATGATTATTACTTCAATTTTCTACACGAAGAAAAGTTAAGGTAAGTGGCTAAGCCAGCTTTGTCTGTTGCATCACGCTAATATGTTGCTGTCAAATGGCAATAACAATTCAAATATGCCAGTAGAATAAATCTTCCCACAACATGATTTTCTCTTGAAGGAAAAAGAATTCTAAAAACCTTTTGTTTATGTCACCACTCAAAATTGCGTTGTAGTAAATACAATTACTTTAATACGTTTCGTGATATCCATGTCATTGGGTTGATGGAATTGACTGCATGCAATCTTCGGTACCGCATGGTTTTTGTAGTTTCTATTTCATAAGCAGTAGCCATGTTAAGAAACGAAGCTTATTATTTTATTTTGTCAAATTTGGTTGTGTTTTGGTTCCACTTGTGTGACTTGTACTGCCAGCTAAAAGTCGTGTTTCGTGTCTCCTCTCTGACATTTACTGAGTGGAAATCATTTTCCTTCCCTGCCTGTCTACCGCAATTGTTTGCTGATATATTGGTATATAATTATGTACTTAACTCTGCCCGTATCTAAAAGCGTTGTGATCAAGCCAGATCATGATTTTTGGAGTCATGTGCGACCCCGATACAGGATATGCATGTTTAATATATTCATATCAATGAATGAGAGTAGTTCCTGTACCATAAAATTTGCTATTGTTGATGTCCAGTGGAACAAATACTAAATCGTCTTTTCTTATTACAAAATGAGTGTTTTATCCGTTCTCAAAAACTTGACTCTGCCCTAGGTAGTACATGCATTTTAAATTTGACATGAGCTCACATTATAAATCCCCAGTAGACCTAATTTTGTAGGCTACGTCATAGCACAAACGTAAAGATCTTCCCGCAAGTTACTGCTGTGTCCGAGATTAAAAATGTTTTCAATATTCAGATCTGGTGGAATCGACAGGGATGATAAAAAGAACCTTTATGCCTAACCTGATGAGACTATCCATCCAGCCATATTAATGATTGCTGCAGGCTGGTTATGGTAATAAACGAGACATACTATGGATGGTATTATTATTTTCTTAGTTTTGGAGGAAGTAATCTGAACAGCCCACACTGGACGTGGACCAGGACCAAAAAAATGCAACTTATTTTGTGTTAAAGGCTGTCACTTCTTACTTTTGCTGTTTCCCTAACACAAAGTAGAGACGCTTCCTAACTTCCAAGTAAACATTATTGTACCTTACTAGCTACCTGTCCATCATACAAAATTATACATAAAATTCTTCATCGTTCTCTATTACTTTATTTGATTGCTCAATCTGGTATGGCCCCCTTTCATATTTGTTTTTACTTTCTTGTCTTTCTCATGCCCATCAAACTGTCAGCTAAAGCGACTTCTGAAAATGAAGAATTAATAAGCTAAGTTGTAAGCAGCATGCCACACTACATCAAAAAGAGTTGAAATAAATGAGCTGTGTGATCTTGTGTCGCATTTTCTGCTGTTCAATCATCAACACGACAGTCAATAAAATACGAGCAGCTTTTATGCCAAAGCTTATCGTAATTTATGTGTGCGGATAATATATGCCCACAGAAACAGTTTTTTCGGGGCAACTTGCTATTGTCAAAACTTGCTTGATCAACAGCTTGCATCGTCGTTCTATAAAGCATTCATTGCTACGTTCTTTGTTTATTTACTACGAAGCTGACCTGTCTGTCTGTCCGTTTGTCGGTGCTCTAAAAGCCATATACTTTTACCGATTTGGACCGAACGTGGTACAGTGATACTATAGGTAACTTGCAAAAATCTTATTGATTTTCGGCCCAATCGCGTCACTCTTGGGGTCAGGGGTCCTTTTTTACAATTTTGGACGATTTGGACCAAACGGGTCTATGGGTTAAAGTACAGTGATAATATACCCCAAGGGGTAGGGACAACTTTTTTATTTTAGCCGGTTTGCACTCAACTTGGTGGAGCGATGCTTGGATTCTTCCAAAAATTCCTATTTCTTTTCAGCTTGATTGGTCACCGGTCATGGTTCAACTTTCTGTATCTTGCATTGAGGCATGGGAACTGATGTATCATTGGAAAGCTCTAGACTAGGACAATTCAATTTAATCATGTTTTCTGTAATCATCTTTTTACTTTATGTTCTAAGCTGTTCCTTTTTTACTTTTTTGTTAGCTTTTTCGTTGCGGGTTTGCTTTAAGCTTGGTCATTATAGCTTTTGCTTAACAGCTTTTATTATATATATGACAAACGTTTATGTCTGTTAGTTTGTTTGTAGTGCAGTTAACGACATGACTATGACAATTTCTGTACTACTGCAAACGCAATAGTTTATGTTTACACATGTTCTTATCTCCAGATTACTTAATCTTCACTCAGAGGTGTGAAAGCATCACATCAGTAGTTTTAAGCAGGTATCGTAGTGAAATTGAGAGAAAATAATTGTTTCACAGTTTGCCACTTCATCCATTGTTCAGATTAATGCACAAGTTTGTCTACCCTATCTTGATTACCAGTACTATCACTATGAATATTAAATCGTCATATACGGGACTAGAATATTTATCGCAATGTAAATTTTATCCTTGTTTTCGGCTCATTACAACCTTTTCAAGTCTGCTTAGTGGGTTTGGTAAATAATTTATGCTTAAAAATAACCAGCACAGCTACGTTCTACTTATATTAGAGTCAAGTCAGTGTTGCGATTTTTATTTCAAGCAATAGCTGAGATAATTGGATGTGTTCGAACTGATCACCTTTAATTCCTAGATAAAAATTATCAATTTGAAACAAAGCCAAAGAAAAAAAATGTATAGCAAACAACAATTTGCCCTTTTCAAATATTTGTAACCACTCTGTCGTAAATTGCCCGTTTTTGCAGATGTTTCAGCCACACATTTCGTTTCACTCTTACTCTCGTTGGGTTCCTTTGTTCGAAATGTGTTAACTTAGACAAGAAAAACGAGGTGGGCAGGCAGGTAGGTTCATCTTATTAGCAATCATCTTTTTTCTTCTCCCCTACCATCCAGTTTCATTCGTTTAGTGTTCGTGAACTTGTAATTATTACATCAAGAAGGAAAATGACGAGAAAATACATAAAAAATGAGGCATGGTAATATGCAGTGTAAATCTGGATGATTACTTGTCAGCTCTGGCTACTTACTTTTACGTTTGTATATGTATACACCAGGTTTACATGCATCCTACCTTTCAAAAGTGAAATGAACGGTTTTGTTTTCTAATACTTATCACCAATTATTTCCCATAATTACTACTTATACCTTCTGTTATTTACATTTCGAATTTAATGTATGAGTTTTTACGAGGAGGATAATTTTCAGAACCTTTTTTCTTTCAATTGAGTGTTTCGTGGTGTCTTGTTAGTGGCATCTGACTCTCGCTCTCTGCTCAGGTCTACCACCATCAACGCAATGGTCTTCAATGAAGGTGATTCTATGAGATCTACTTCAAAATACTTTCTCTTGGTTCTCTGAAATGAAACATTTATGAGTTTTTTATTCAATAGTTAGAAATGAGCTGGGTTCTTCTTTGCAGACGAATAGAAAGAATGTACACTAAGTAAAACGTAAAATGTGAGCAAGTACATAAAGCAGAGGTATGTACAACGATTTTAATATGTTAGTATAGTCTGTACAGCGTGCAACAAGTTAGAAAATACCTTGTTTATATCATCCACGTTGGCCATTGAATAAGTGATAACGAGAGTCTGAATGAAGGTTTTGTAAACTGTAATTTCCTCATAACCTGTAATCAATTATTACACTTATCTTTTCTGGGTACTCAGGGAGGTCTGGATGTTTTCTATATGTTTGTTTTTCGTTTCTCCAGAAAAAAATTAATGTACACTGTGCTTAGTACAAGTAGTTTATATTTCAAACAATCATTTTTTCTTACTTGTTTAAAACAGATCTAACTCATAGTATGTAGGAATTTGGCATTTTATACTGCCTAAATGTGGGTCTGTTTCTCACAATAAATACACGCTGTACCTTTTTCACATCTTCAAGAATTAGTAGCGACTGTAAATCAAATTTTAATATTTATTGCATCGTTGACTGCTTAGTTGTGTAACTTGTAAGGTCGAGCTAAGATACAACAAGTTATCAGCTCACCGTGTTGAGATCCTGTGTAAACGAACACCTTCATTCTCCTACAAAAGAAAGCGAAGAGTATTGGCATGATGATTTGCGAGAATTAAAGTGGATTTCATATTGCCCCTGGGACAGGTTGCATAGTTACTGTAGGTCCGCTCGTAACATATTCAGCGACTGACTGCCTCTAGGATTGTTGAACTACAGCTACATCTGAAATTTTTTTCTTTCAAAATTCATTTACAAGCGCTTCCTGGTGGCCGTGGGACCCTTTGTACAGGTGATAAATCCCCAAAAATTGGCATTTTGCTGGAAATAGAGTTGTGGTTCTACAATCGTATAGGCAGTCGTTGAATGTGTTACAAGAGCAATGGTAGAATATACAAAAACTAGGTAAGTTTTGTTTGTCAGTAGTCAAATTATTGTCAAACTATTTTAATGACTGCATAATTACGTGTTCAGCAACTTATTCCATCGATGAGTGATATAGGAGATGTCACATTCAAAATTGTTCAGTGCTATTACCAAACAGTGGGCAACCAAACGTTTTTCTCTTTTTCTTTTCTGTGCTTTTCCTTTTTCATTTTCATTTTCATTTCTTATTAGCTTTCTTTCAGCTGCGCCTTTAGGACTGTAGTTTAACAGCTATGATTTCAACCCACACTGGATTAATTCCTTTTTTTTCATAAAGATTTTTGCAATACCGCAGATCTGTTTTGAATGAATTTGTTACGAACATATTTACGTAAAGAACATTTGGATAGCCTGCAAATGTTTCAACTGGTCACGAGAAGTAATTTAACGAGAAAGAAAATTAATTGCTTTAATTTTAAAATTTATTGATTGGGATATGATCAAGGGTTCATTCTTTACAAAATTGTTCTAAGATCTTTTCGGCTTTAATTAATTTTCGATGGACTTTTGGTCCATTTTTTTGCAAAAGTTGAACACGCATTGCTATCAACTATATTTGTAGAGATAATGAACTAAAGCTTTGAGGAATCAATTACTAAAATAAATGAGGGAAATTGAAGAAAAAAACTGAATGCCTTAATTAAACCTGGGTAGAAAGCATGTGTTCGTATTCTGCTAAATATTTATTTTGTTCGAAGCTTCAAATTAAATAGTTTCAGTTATTTATTTAAAAAAAGATTTCTTGAAATCTTCTACCCATGGTTTTTTCATTTTTCTTACTTTAATGAAATCTAATGATGATCATGACCATAAAGATGGAATGTTTAGCACGCAAAAGAGTTTTAATAATAGGTTTTCTGCACATAATGACTTAATTTTTTCATCACTTTTGTAGTCAACGTACGTGGATTGATAGAACCTTATTCACTTCACCTATATGCACCAGATGGTCACACAATATACAGTGCCATGAACTATGGAAGATTCTTCGTTGAGTTTGGATTTTTTGTCTAGCAATATTGCGTAGTTAAGATATTGATTGAAAAGTTGACTGTGTGGTCAAACAAGCCCTGATTCCACATTGTAACTTGTCTTGTCTGCAGAAAAAAAATCATTTGTTCAGCCATCATACCGACGGTTGAGAACTAATGTGCTCACTATGGTGGAGCGAGAGCTTCATAAATTGCGTTTACTACGTTGACATCAGCTCAATGTCAGTCCCGATAAGGCTAATCTACTACAAAGTGCAATTTTTTCCAAACGACATCTCGATATGAGTCATAATGTGGCATATAGTATTATTGGTATTCATATCAGCAAGTTACATAACAACTCATGAGAATTACCTTATTATCCTTATTACTGCAGATCCAGTACAGAGTTATGGTGAAACATGAATTAAAATAAGTTTGTAACCTTTCAACTCCTTCACCGAGATTTTACAACGTCTAGTGTTTTAAAGAACAAATGATTGCATTCGCTAATAATTGATGTCAGATGTGGTAAATGTGTTGTAACCGATATTTGTATAGTTTTTATAATGTGTGTCCATTACAGAAAATGAACGAATACTTCTATAAATCGTCAAGGTAAATAAGATTCTGCATATATTATTTATTAAAATATGGAGTCTGAATATTTTTTAGCCTAAATCGAATCAATATAGTATTGCATACTATTTCTGCGTGCGGTCGGAACTCAATAAACCTTAATGATTTCACTGTCATTGTGATAAAAACGGCTAGTAATGACAAAGGGCTAGAAAACAAGAATCTGAGTACAGTGGGTACGTTGCACGCAATAGTCTTGCTTTTAGAGTATCATTAACGTGTCATCTACATTATAGCAAGATATAAAAGTTGTTTGATGATAAGGAACATGTTGTTGTCATGTGGACTAATTAAAGGAACTAACCATGCCCGTCCTATCCCATCATCGTTATCATCATATCCGATTCTAATCCAGTTCAGCCAGAAACTGATGAGTGTCGGTGAAAACAAAACATAATATCTGAGTTTACTATCTTGAAAAAAAAACAGTATACCTACCAAAAAATCCTGGCTACTGCAGTACTTGCTACTTTAACTTACTACATTATACTGCACCTACTAAAAATATCTTTTAAGGAGTAGTACAAAGTGTGCTGTCCGGATATTTGGTTGCTGGAAAAAAAATGTCGCGGAGGGATACCAAAAAAGACATAGTGCGGTAGACGGACTGTAGTCTTGCACTTCATTGCCATCGTTATTAATCATGTTGTCTTCTTATATCAAAGCGCGCAGTTTCAACATGTAACCCGTATCTAGCTACGTACCCATCCAAAGTTATATACGCAAATTCTTGAAATTATGAAAAGCCGGCCTCTGCACCACTACTTTTTTATCAGGCGAACCCCGCTACACCTACTAATTCTTGTTTTCTCATAGTCGAATACAGAGATACTGCTATTGCACGCAACTGCAAGAACTCAAATTTCATTTACATCCTGTGTAGTACGTTCCTATGAAATATTTTGTTCGTGAACTAATATGAATATGAATATGCCAGGGAACTAAAGGAGTTCCGCTTAGGCATACCTTGCCACTAAAAACAAAGCTGATAATGTTCAATCAAAATCATCGTCAGTTTGCCTAACCACGTCTTCGCAAATTCCAAACGGATTAGTTATCTGACCTTGTATTATTATTATAGTCTTTATTTGCGGATCGTATCAGTTAATTTTACATAATCTGAGATGATTCCATAGCGTATCATTCACATAGTAAGTACGTGAATTGTTTCCCCACGCGGTTAAAATTATGTAACTGGAGAAAGTGCTTCTCGACATGATTGCATGTCGGTGTTTAATTTAGGTAACACCTAAGATCATATTTATCCATTCATAGCAAAAGGACACTTAGACAACTGTCTAAGTACTGAATACTGCAAACGTAGAAAGTCTTCAAACAAATTTAAACTTTAAATTTCAGATAACTGCCTTAAACGTTCCTGATGCTACATGATATCAAAATTAGGTTGTTCTTGTCTGTCAACGAAGAGGCATAATGTACAATACACTGACAACTAAGACAATGTTGTGTCATACCTACCTGTCACAATAGATAAGCTGGTTTCGACCGTTCACATCCTATTACGAAGCCAACTAACAGAACCAGTGGAGAGTGAATGAATACCTTCACCTTCATGATGCTGAAAGAGCCGGGCCTTGGACCACTTTCGTGAGGAAAATTCTGTCACCATTCATGTGGAACGGATGTTAGAATGAGCGTTTCACCACAACCATCAACATAAAAATATTAAAATTTATCGTAATTTTGTTTTGAATAAAATTTCCTGCATCTTTATTGATTGTGTTCACCCAAACATATTTCGAAATTTTAGCTATCTAGAGAATTAACGATATCATAATTTATGAGGGAAACGGTAGTTTGAATATCCATACTCGATTGGCTTTTACCTTTAACCAAAACTGCCGTTACGATTGTAGTAAAAAATGTTGAACTCGCGATCAACAATTCTCAAGTTTGACTGAATTATGCCGTGGTTACATGCATATCTTACATAAAATGCATACGACGTAAATATACGGAATATACCAGGCCTCAACTAAAGGAATCTTCCTCTACTCTCGTTGTTGGCGTCCTTACGAGAAAACTTCTAGCAAACAGCGGAAGCAGCCTTGATGACAGATATTCCCTAAGATCCAGTAACTTTTACCCTATCACTAAATCAAAACTTATGTCGAGTCATCCTACATCTGGGGACTACGCAACCAAAATAAAGTTTGATTTAAAATGATGAGGAAACATAAGGGACGCTCTACCTCGTACTTTATAACATTTAAAGGCTCGTTAAATTTGATTGTTTACAAAGAACATTCCGAAAATACGAATACACTTAAATCTATGTTGGAAAAATAAATCACAAATAACAACTTCAATTTAAAATACAAGTGGGGTTTCGTTATCAGAAATTTTAGGACAATCTTTTTAGTTTAATAAGACTTTGTGAATAATTTATCGACCTACATTTAAACTCATCTCAAACATGAAGCATAACAACTGCGGTCCTACGTTACACTCGTACAAATGATCAAACGTTTGCTGCGTGATGATACTCATTTCGTTAAAACAACTTCATCTTCTTTCGTATTTTCTGTGTATGTTTGTCACAAAAACTGATACTGATACTCATCATTGACCATATATCTTTCTTTTCTAATAATAAGCTTACCTACCACTGAGCTCATTTTGTCAAAATCGTTATCACAACTAATAAGACCAGAGTTTCTTGGTACATGTTGGTAGTCAAAAAATTTATGTTACTCCTGGTCAGGATTATCATAGGTACACAGACTAACTCAGAAAAGAACAAGAGTACACGTTATATCAGTATTGGACAAATGGTCCTAATCCAGGTGGTAAAGTTTTGAAGAGCAAGTATTGAGTTGCTTTAAAATCCGTCGTTAAAGGCCTTGTCTCCTTGTGAAATCGAATGTCCGTTCATATACACATATTCTAGGAAGCCAATTTGCCTATATATCGCTGTAATTTTCTCTGCCAAGTGAATAGAAACTCAAAAGAAAAGAGATTTTTAGAAAGCTTGTTTGTATGGATTACTTCCAATTGAAGATTTTTTTGTGAATCAGAACGTTTTCCTTGAATTATTTATTACGAGGCTGAACCATGTGCAATAGGTTATGACGTCGATGGGTTTGTCTGGGTATCGTTTTGTTGACGCTGTATTGAATGTGCGCTTTGGCCGTTTATTTAATTTCGTTCAAATATTAAGGCTCTTTGGTCAGGGTTAAACGTTTTTTCTTTGTGCTGATTTTGACTAAACTTGGTGGAGCAATGCTAACCTTATCGATGTTCAGATGGATTGGTCAAGGGTCAAGCATCAATTTTCGCGTTTTCGCATAGGACTAGGGAATGATTTCGTACCAACAAAAAGCTAATTTATGGGCTTTAATATAATTCCTCAAACTGTCAGTCTCAATATTTTTCCCTTTTTCTTTACTTCTGTTGTTCTTCTTCGCAGTTTCTTTTCTGATTTTGTGATTTTTACCTCTCAATTATCAGAGTTTGGAAAGTCATACGCTTTATGCACTTGGCACTGAACATCATTAATCATGCTCAAGTTTAATTTTAAGTATGTTTGATGGCCTAATGCAATGTTGCACCGATTCGGCTACAAATAATATAATTAATTTTAAAAAGTATATCTTATGTATAAATAGCATCATTTGAGTTAGGATAGTCTTTCCGGCGATTGTGTGCATCATGGTTAACATTATCCATTATTATCAAAATTTTGAATTAAATAGCACTCCGTTACTTGTAGTCGTGGTATACGATTTACGATAAGAATCTTGAATGGGAAAAACTAGGATGGTGATGGGTCGCACTTTTAACGATTACCTTTTCCCCTAAACGTTCAAGGAATTTGGTATGTGGGTGGGTTGCTTGGGTGGTGTTTCTCTGAGGTAACCTTTTCTCTATCTTTCCCCGAACATACGTGAACGTGGAGCTAAACTGATTCGATGTGGTTCTTGAAACAAATGTTCGAAAGCATAAATTAATTAGTGAACACGAAAATACTCCATCAAACTAGAGTGTAAATGTTTTGAACACAAATACTTGTCCTAAAAATATGTCTAACTGTAGAGAATAAAAACTATTTCTTTGGCAGGCCAAAATTCTTGACAAAATAAATAATGAATTTATATCTTTAAAAGAATGAGAAGGGTTACCAGATAAACATGCTGTTGAGGTAATAATAATTATCCGACAAGTTGGCATCTCATCTTCAGCCTTTTATCACAGTACTTGTGAAATTCCTTTATGGATTTGTTTTAGTAGTATCATCATGACTGATAATATTTATAGGGGTTTTAAGTCTTGGTGACAGTTTCTATTTCAGGAACTCTGCGGGTCATAAAATTGTTCAGTGGATGATCGTAAAAAAAATTCTGTGTTCGAAAACATGCGACATATGTTTTGCCTAGAAACCAAAGATTTTTTCACTATCACGAGTGTTTTCCTCAAAAATAGGATGCCACATTGATGGATGCACATGCATGCTGCCAATAGACTGGCATGGAGCCCTTTAAAAAAATTCATTACTTGCTATTAACCATTTTTTGGTTGTGCAAGCAGGAGGAGGACATGAGTTGAACAATATGTTGAACAAGAAAAAATGATGTTCCTTGTTAGTTAGGGTAAAATACTTTTCCCTTTTTTCAAACATTTGTGGAAAGGGAAATATTATACAAACTCAAAGACGTGCTTTCCTCTCCTTAAAGACTTCTGTACAGTGAAGCACAAAAGAGTATGTAGGATTGAAAATACCGTTCCGTTTGTACGTGTGATATGACTAGGACTCTATGGCTTGTACAGATTATGTAAGAATGTTGTAAACCTCTTTGAAACCTATTAAAACGAAACTGATGAAAGGGTATAAATTACTCCGTTTGATTTTTAAAAGCATGAAGCTGACGACGACAACGGTCGTGCTGTAACTTTATTTATTGAGCAGGGGAATAGAAGATGAGAGAGAGGGCTACAAGGTTCAATTACTGCGGAAGCAAAACATTACTAACTTATAATCATTAGTCGCGTCAGTCTGCAGAAAATTTGGGATTTTGTGTCAATTACTGGCTTGTTACCTACATGTTTGAGAATTTTACTTTTAAGAATCATGTGGGGGGTAATCAACAACATGACCATGACGATTTGAATCTGGATAACAAAAATATTCCCTCAAACTTATTCTTGAAATTTGTGCTTAAGTCATGTTGAAAAATTCATGGACTTCAAAATTGTGCGCCCGGTCACCGGTCAATGAGAGTTGTGCATTGATTAAGTTTGTAGAAAAACCCTGCATACTTCAGTGGCAGCGTCAGTTCAACAAGTCATTGTTTAAACGGACAGAAGTCTAAAACTATTTTGGAGAACGAAAATTCCTTATACATAGTAATCAAAGCCAGACCCCGAGAAAAAAATTAATTCCTTTCTGCCGTCAAGATTCGCTTAAAAAATGAGTCCATTTATTGCAAAAGGTGTCACTGTCAGTATGCATTTTAACTTTCTTTTCATTACAGTACAAGGAATCAAATCAACTAAATTATGCTATAATTCTTGAGTTTTCAAATAAAAACCTTTCTTATTCGCCGACTCTATAAAACACAAAAATACGAATTACCCTATAAATTTAATCGAAATCATTATAACGATACGCTACTGAACAAAGTTATATTTGTTTTAAAAGAAACTGACAGTAATGGAAATTCTATTGATATTAGTTTTACAATAAGCGTTTTCAACTATTGATAACCAAATTGAATTTATGATTTCGAAGGAATAAAGTTAATTAAAATACAGTACAAGGATATCGATACCAAGCATATCGATACCAAGCATATAAAACTTACAACAAAAAGATTCAATGGTTGTTTGTCTTCATCTGCAGTCTGTAACGATGACCAAACTTATATTAAGGTGCACACATATTTTTGGATTATCCTGTCCCTTGAAGGAACAAAATAATGAGAGCGAACATTTGTCTCGATTTTTTGCTTTCAAATTGTTTTTTCCTCGAAGGATTTATCTTGAATCATTCATCGTTTTAACGGTACTCGCACTGGAAATGCATTATAACGTGCAAGTTTAAAACCGCTACTGTATTCTATAAGAATTTAAGTGATGACGCTCAAAACATCCGAGCCATAACGGAAACTCATAGCTTATCGTCATTGTTGTCAACACGGCATACTATCAGCACGTTTCTACTGATTGACTCCTGATTTTTATTTCACCATTGAGTATGACGTCTTTATTGTCTGATCAATCCAATGATTCAATCATTACGATTCGGATGATGTATCCAACGACTCTGTGGGATACAGATGGAAAGATGTGCAAACAACGAAGATAGACAGACCCCTCCTTCAGAATAACTGTTACTCTATACCTTCCTTCTCTTTCTCCAAATTAGTTTATAAGCAAACAAATAACGCCATTTCCAACCTTTCTTCAGAATCGTAAACACTTGTAATAACCACTAACCTTTTTTCCTTCAAGAATAATGGACTTCTGACAGAATCTCTGTGGGACCGAGACAAGAACAGAGACACAAAAACATCTTCAAGACACCGGCATTTTCCTGAACTCTTAGCTACGTTTAGGCTTTGTGAATTATGATTTACCATTGTAAAAATATATAAATGTATTTAATTTTCCTATTAAATTGGTATTGAATGACTACATACATTAAGTTTTTTATTGATTCTCAATTATAGCTTTTACTTTGAAAAAAAAATTCTATTACATCTTAAATGATACCTTGAGAGAACACAATGATTTCTCTTACCCAGTTGAATTCTTATCTGTTACTATACGGATCCTGTCTAATTATTTCTTCAACTATAAAAAAAGCATATTTACCCCCCCCCCCCCCAATAAAAAAGAAACCAGGATAGTTTCATTAAAATAGATTGAGGAAGAAAACTTTCATAAATAAGCTGTAGTATTAAAATATGGTAACAATACCTCAATGTTTTTATGGACGAAATAATAACTATTTATTTAAAACTGGACATAGCATAGCAAATGGGATGTCTTTCTAATTGTAACCCGAGTTTTTTTCCACACCATCAACTATGATCATCAGACGTAACACCGCTGGTGCAAGTCACACAGTAAACTCTCTTTCTCTCTTATAAAAATCATTGCAGACAGAATACAATTGTGCCTGTGTGTGTTTTTCATTCCTAATTGATGCATATGCATGAAAAGATGAGCCAGAGATACGAACATTCTGTTTTTGATGAGGGAATGTGGTGTTGCGTGGAGAGGTAGTCTTAGTTTTTGTCGGCACTAATAAAGACATTATGTGGATGACAGGGACACTTCTCTCTCGTTAAAGATGGCTGGAGATGATCGCTTCGCTTTTCTCAAATATTATACCTATCTCTCTAACGAGTACATGGTCAGAAGAGACCTTTAACGGCTCTATTCGTTATTTTATTTAGATTTCTCTCCGTGACCAATAGTTTTGGACATTCACAAATACAACCTCTCATGATTATTGTTAATGCATTCATTTTATTCTTTTAAAGAAAGCCCCGGTTTTCAAAATTGTTATCCATAAGCGTATGAAACAAAGTTGTTAGTAAAATGCAACGACTAGTTATCATTTGTTGATAAATACTTATAAACATACAAGCCTTAAGAGAAAAGAGAACCGAAGAGTATATTATTATTTACGGTGATACTTCTTATTTATTATTCGTTTCTAGTTTTCAAGCTCAATCCCTTAGTTACAGATGTAGATGCATGCTCAAAGTTGATTGAGAAATTTAGATTCAGAAACGTGATACTGTGTGAAAAATTATACCTCACCGTTGTAAATGAAAGTCCCATTAATATTTGTCATCTTAAAAATGCTACCAGTAACACAAAGCTATTTTACACGGTATACAGAATCACAAGCAGAGCCAGCATTTTTGGTTAAACTGTAGGACCGCCATACAAATAACATTCAAGAGTAATATTTTCTGCTCTTGTCTTTGTTAACAATACGGCTCGACATTTTTTATTGTTTTGCCTTTTCGGTTTTGTATTCATAATGGTAAAAGAATGGACCGATGATGATGATGTCACTTCAGCGGCATTAAGATTCATGCATGCTGGTGCCTTCGGAAGCGCCTCTTCTAACCTCATCAGAGCACTCCGCTGACGACAAATGTTTGGCAGACACTGATGTTATTAGCGTTACATAATTGTAGGTATGGACGGGGTTTGCTTTCGAGTCTATCCGACATGAAGAATAAGGAGAGCTGCAGGTACGGTCATAGCTAGTAGCTACACTTTACTTTTAGATATGCACATATTAATAATTTCAGAATATTTTAAACACGATTCTTTGACAAGAAGCTGTAATTTTGGACACAACAGGAAATCTCAATAAAAGCTCTTAAGCCGTGGAGCTGAAGGCAAAAAAATGAAGGAAAATGAGAAAGAGGAAAAAGCAAAAAAAGCAAGAATATAAAAGATAAAGGGAAAAGGAAACATTGGCCACCGTTGAGAAATTGCATTATAATCCTTAATGAGAGATTTGTAATTATAATAACTCCTTTTCCATATTTTCAACGATATTAGAAGACATGTTTTGATAAAAGTAGCTTTATTTGGGTGACGTTTCGATTGCAACTGTCAATCATCATCGGACCAAGGGATGCTCATGCACAAAAGAAATTATTTCCAAAAAATTGACTTCAAGAAAGGAGAAAAATAACAACTCCTCATTTCTAATCGAAAGAAAAAGAAATTTGCCCTCTGAAAATCAGCGCAAAGAAAAATCCGAACCCTAACCCCCGGCCTTTAGGTTTGACCGATCGGACTGAAAATCACTCAGATTATTGCCAGTTGCCTAAAATATTACAGTGTCGACAGACGGACATACAGACAAACTCATTGATGTCATTACATTCTGAACATAGCTCAGGTCCATTATCAAAAAGCTCAACACAAATCGGCGGATGAAATCGAAAAATTGTGTGAATAAATAAATGTATGCATCAAGGTTCCGTAGATTATCGTCTACTTCTGATTAGTTTCTGTGTCTTCATATTTAAAAATAGACCGATTCAGCTTCAAGTGAGCTCAAGACGCTCCCGAGAGATAGCAAAAGGAATGGTTATGGCACTCATATTTCCATAAAATAGAATCCTGAAAAGGTATTATTTAGCTAGTCACTAGTCACCTCATGATATATGTTGTTAAAATCGGGCCTGAAGCGTAGTATTCTTAATCAGGGCTCCGGATGTCTACCGCGATGTAAAAATGCTTAGTGTGCTGGCAGAAAATGTATGCATAGGCAGAATCGTCGGTCTTGAGCAGTATAACAACCCACTCAAATTGATTATTGATGATAAATTGTTGACCATTTGTATACAAACATTGTCGATGACTAACAATGTAAAGAAATGTTAAGGGCGGAAGGGTAACAAGATACGCTTGGTGCCGGCTTTTCACAAGAGCTGACTTATTTGCTTAGCCTATTATGATGGCCCTTGTGTCCCAGTGGGTCCTTCTTTTTTTGAAAATTAAGCCTCACAAAAAAAGGATCTTTTTCCCTGCTGTTTCTGCTCTTTTTGAGATAAGCGCTCCGATAAGAAATTGTATGAACATGCATGCTTAGATGAAGGTGTCTATTCATCTTCATTCTGTGTTTGATTTGGTTTTCTAGGGTTACAATCCACTGTGTACAGTAGGCAAAGATGAACTCGTAAAATAACATAATACATGGCACATCCAAGTAATTGTTCACGAAGTACAGTATACTGAGTCCGCTGCCATATCACCTTTATAATCGCTGGCTTAACAAGTTGTATGTTGCTTGTATGTGACAAACGAGTTGATGCATCACCGTTTATCTATTCTTCTCTGGGACGAAATTTAGGTCCACATGTACCAGTTAGCCGTACCGTGCCCAGCGTAGTTTATTTTTTATTTTGGGATTATAATATGAACAAGAAATAATATGTACCTACGTACATCTGACTGTCAAGGGTGGAAGCTTAACTTAATTTATCTCTTTTATTACACACAAAATGTCCACATTTAGTACAGTCGAATGCACTTTGACTCATGTTAATCTTCGATTTACTCTTACGAGACAGTCTTTTTCTGGTCACCAACTGCATCTCACGATTATATCTCAATTCCAAGCCCAAGCGCTTTTTTCCAAATTTTGTAATAGTGTATTCATGGGAGGGTATCATTGCTCACAACACTATACTAATTCGAACTGCTACTTGAGCAGCATCTAATCATAATCAGTTTTGTATTCTGTACGACTGTTATTGACACATTTTTTATACAATAATTTAAACTCGATGTGATTTCTATCTTTGTGTACTTGCCTATCATTGCTATTGTTTGATCCCTTCAGTGCT
This sequence comes from Akabosia matsudoensis, assembly GCA_019593645.1. Lineage (NCBI taxonomy): Eukaryota > Metazoa > Arthropoda > Collembola > Entomobryomorpha > Paronellidae > Akabosia > Akabosia matsudoensis. The sequence continues at coordinate 147,353 of VICI01000001.1, read as the reverse complement.
GGTTTTCGTCAACAATGAGTATCATCATTTTTGTCAATTACGATCAACATCATCCTCAGGAGAACAAGCATTTATAATCTTTGGATCAAAAACATGTAAACCCTAAAATGGAGGTAGGTTAAATCCCTGAGTGGCAGCCATTACAAATATATAAATCGCATCAAGCTGACACACATATACGTACAGCAAATAAACAACAAATAACAAACTATACAAAATTAATCCTTCATTCTTTCAACATACATTATCTTAAAAATTCAACCCCAATGAGATATTGGCTATCTAATCATCACAACTATAAATAATTAGCTAGCAGTACTACTCATGGACCATTAAAAAAACAATTCCTGTGTTATTCGTCACCCAAATTATGTTATTTTCATACTTTTTGCCCATCTCATGAGCTTTCATACATTCATGGTGGGATACAATACAAGTTTGATGTCCGGGTTAAAAAAGCTACTGGTTCATATTTTCGAATTCCTTTGTGCATCGCATCTGTAAAAGTTCAGTTCGAAGAGCTCACTTGATCAAACGCTTTGGATATTTCATTTCGCAGCACCCCATTGAAAATCTGTGTTTGTAATTTATCTGCATGTGATATTTGTGGGAATATCAATTACGAATATGAATCTCAACTTTCCTAAACAATAAGGGCCTCGACCATTTAAAAAACAGAAATTCAACACAGCAACCCTTTCACGTCAAAGCTATACAGAAGGGATTACTACATGAATGAATTACATATGGAAACTTGAAAATCCTTTTCATCACACCAAGATCAGACAATGATACGCATAACTCAATCGCATTGTCAAGTTTGACAATGATTCTAATGCGAACCGATGGTCCTCCGCCTTTTTCTAGTTCAACTGATTTGAAAACAAGGTGGCTCCAATAGAAACAGTCCAGGTGACATTTTTCTTACCTTAGGCGAATAAAATATACGCTACTTAGCATCCTACTGGCCCAATCCAAGGATCACCTTGTTAATTAGTGAACTCAACAATACAATTTTTTCATCGTCAAACCCTATCATTCAAATCATCGTCGCTATTATTATCTCTAAATGTCTTGCCAGTTGAATGCATGCCCGTTTCTATTCTGAACAAGTTCCCTTCATTCCACTTTGCAAGTTGAACATCCAGCTGAATCACGCGACATGTTGTGTCATTTGGAACAAATTACATGCTTCCAAAACCAGCCACGGCAGAAGAGTAAAAGAAGCCAAAGCTGAAAATAAATACCAAACTAGTATCACCAAAAAAATATGTAGACACGAAGAATAATCAGGGATCCATGTTGCTTCATTTTTTACGCAGCATATGTGTTGTGTGTTGTGGGAAACACCAACACCCATCGAATCATACCACGAACGGGAAAACAGTAGGAGTGTGGTAAAAAATTAACAAAAGCTTAAAACGACACATTTATTTTTCTGTTGCAACGCTAAAGCATGAGTCTTACGTTAAACAAACATTTTGTACAGGCTCAGTCATACTAACGCGTATGTTGTCATACTACAATTTTCAACTTTTCGCCACCTCTTTTACCACATTACAAAGAGCTAAAGTGGGTGAAACGTTGAATGTGCATGATTTTGTAAACATATTTTTTCCACTAGTTAACGCACCAAACTTTGTCAGGCTATGCTACCGTCAACCGTTTTTGTTGGTTTCAAATTGATGGAAAAATTACAGTTTTGCACAGGAAATCTCTTGTTTTATCGAGATAAAATTGAGTAAATATAGGATTTTCATGCATGCATTTTAAATTGACAGTTGTAAGCAGAAATCGTAAATGTCGGCACGACATTTCGTTCCGAGAACCAATGAACATTGTTACAGTTTGGTGATATGATGGTCAAATGGGTGATCTGTGTGTCGCAGCTGAAGACGGCATTGTAATTTGACATAATTCATTGTTCTCTCAACTTATTTTGCTTGATAGCAGCTGTAATGTTTTTAGAAGCATGACTTTTTTGATTGCGTGTGTGGTTATCACTGAGCACAACATGAACAAAACATTTTCCAGCTTCAACATGTTCCTTCGTATGGAGTGCCTAGTCATTTCCGTCTCTAAATTTCACAAAAGTGTAGTAACTGAGACACGCATTGGTTTGGTTGGTGTAACTATCGGCTAATTTTAAGCACACTCCTCATGTGTGAATTGTTAAGGCGTATGTAGATTACCTGCCCCGATACGTTTTTGTAAAATGATTACCATACCAAAAGAAAGGTTCTTTTAATGTTATCCCATTTTCATCCACATTTTCTGTCGATGTTGTGAAAGGTGTTGCCGATGCGCTTATCATAAAACTTTCCCATCGACATTTTTAAACATCAAGTTGCAAACAACTATTAGCAAGAAAAACGTGGACATCGGTGCGACCATCTCCACCATCATCACTTTGATTGGATTCATTAAGTAAGAAAATTATCGTACACCTGTAAGAGTTACGGAGAGACAAAATATGAAGCTGTTTCAAATTTATAACAACAAAATAATAATCTGGTAATGGGGAATAATGTGTGTGTATTCAAAAGAAAACTTAAAGTACGATACGATATGCATTAAAAATAATACTGCAATATTCCAACATTATGACGAAAACAAAATCCCCAACAAAGCATTATCATTATTATGATGTACCGATTATTATTAATCATCATCGTCATTAAAGTAATCTGAAACTTGCATAGTTTGGGTTGGACGATTGCATAGCACCAGAAGAAACACTAAGCGTGAGGGTGTACCTAAATCCAAGCACCAAACCCAGTGAACAAGCTAACAACTTATGTTATTTCAGCAAATTCACAAACGATGCATACACACACAAAAAAGTAAACCAACAGCGGCAGATGATAATAATTTCAAGCGAATAAAAGTCATGGTAAGTAACAAATAATAATAATATTATTATTATGAAATTGCTCCTTCTCATTTTCCTGCTTTGTTATTATCTCCCCTGCAAGATCTAACCCACTATTTCTTTTCACGACAAAGCTAACATAGTCGAAAGATACTATAGAACACTTTGTTTGTTTTTTTGCATCAAATGCTTAACAACATAGAATACAATATTTATAATACTATCTCAGGTTTTGCGGCGCTCTTGAGAATAAATTATACCTGCACTTCGTGGCGATGGCAATGATGATTTTTGATTTTGACCAATAGTCGACGGTGTGGAATCGATCCGAATGCAAGGTAATAATAATATCATTATTATATAGTATTTTGTCGACGATGACGACGATGTCGAAGTAAAATGTAGAAAACAAACATTCATATTATATTTCATGCTTATTATTATTATCATTTACTTTTCCATTACATCTCCCAGCAGCAGGAACAACCGTAGTACTGAGTGCTGAATGAATAATAGAGACGAAACTGTGTGGTGCACGTTTCCTAACATTTTGTAAATAATCATAATACTCTTTTTTATACAATATTCCCTCCAAGCCAGGTATCTGATTATACGTGCCATATTATAGGAAATTAATATAAGACAGCCAGCCTAGGTCTTTCCCTTATCAGCACCATTATTTCACTGCAAAGCAGAGAAAAACCACACATCAAGAACATGACGATAATAATGTCAATGACTGTTTGCTATGTACCACCACCAACAACGTACAAAATCCAAATAGTTGAACAGTCTCTAAATTATATCGTTGTCGATTATATTATTATTACTTTTTTGTGTTCTATTACTTCTGCTAACGAAATAATTTCGAGCTGAATCGACCAACTGCGTACACTGGTATAAGGTCGGGGAAAATAATATGAGAGTTTGTGAGGAAATCGAATAACTACAAGATATGTACTATTTTATTCTTATTCATTATTGTAACAGAAAAAGGGGGAAAGGCGGAATACTTCCCGACTACTTGACCACGTTCTATGTTTTGTTTATTGCCTATAGTCGGACTAACAATCCAAATGTAAGGTTTACGAAACAAAACATATAGTCGGAAGGTAAGAAAGTTACTACTATGATTAAGGGGTATCAACTTGATTTGTCAAAGGGACTAAATTAGCGGCCTCAAAGTACATAGTAAACGAATACATTCCCTGTAAAACTGCATACAAAAATGAAATGTATTGGCCGAGCCAAATAATGGTAGGTTACGTTGACTTTGTCAGCGAAAGCATGGTAATTGCCCTTAGTTTTACAAAACTGTCTCAATATTTATAACAAGAAGGTTGTGAATAGTCTCCGCATTTTCCTTCGGCTTAATAATACTATACAGCTACAGTGATACTTTTCTCACTGACCGTAAGCTGGTTTATTTCTCATTTCCTCGCCAAGTCACCTCTGAGTGAGCCATTTTCAACTTAGACGGTAGAAAAAAGAAAACCAAATTGTATCGGTGTATAGAGAACAGAAATTTCTGTACCGCATCATTTTAAAATATGCTAAAATGCTGGTCATACAGATCGTTTACCAATCGTGACCATAAAGTTAAAAGTATCGAAATGAATAAAAACTTAATTCCTTTTGTACACATGTTTTATTGAAGTAATTCTTTGCGTTCTTTCTTTGCTCATTAAATTTCAATCAAGAATATCAGCCGTGTAATGATTTGTTTCCGAGATCATACACAAAACTCGTTTAAGCAGGGAAGGACTAATTAAGTGATTGTTGCTTCTAAAGAACGTTGCCACTAGCCGATATGAACACTCACACGTGACACGGAAAACACAAACAGAAGATCGTAAAGACCATTCTTTATTACCATGCAGTTGTATCTAAAACAAACTCAAAGGTAGAATATTCCAACAATACTCAATGATTGTTTGTGATGATGAGTAGATTTTTTTACTTTCATAAAAAACTGGAGTTCATTCTCCTTATGACTGCTTTTGTACTTGTCAGTTTCTTACTTAGCTGTCAGCCCTCGTTTCTTTCGTACCTTTGATAGTTCTCAAACTCTAAGTTTGATGCTTTTCCACACTCATGTAATTAGTATCTGTAAAAGTTGACATTTCAATCTTCTCTTTCCTTAAGGATAATGGACTGATTTCCTATGTTTTTACCTACTTCACTTCTTCTCAAAGAAGAAAAAACGCCCACCAATTTCAAAGGAGATGTGCATTGTACATTTTGAAAGGTTTAGGAGGTGGTACAATGGGGTGAAGTGGGAAGACATTATGAAGTAATATTTTGATGTAAACCGATAACCACCAATCTTTCTTTAAACAAATACGATGATGTTGAGAAGTACTAGCACGTCCACGCAGCTTTGCTAATCATCGATAGCAGAAACTCCTGTTGACCATGAATCGTCTTTATTAGGCAAGATTAGTAAGGGTATACGTGTGTGGGAGCATTATCCTTGCAAACAAGGTGTAAGTTGCACCTAATAGTTCAAAAGGTATTCTGTTGGCCACACTCAGGTAACTTTTTGCTTGGTTGTTGTCTACTGGCATTAAAACATATTTTACTGACTGTTAAATAATAAATCATAAGAACTTGAGTGAAAGATGGGCATACTAAAGTTCAAGGAGAATTTGGTAGTTCCTTTAAAACGCACCGGGACTCCAAGACTAAGCAAGAACAACATGGAAAATTCTTTGACTTTGAATATTGACTATGCTGGCATGAAAAAATTAAAGGATAAAACTTATTAAATTCGTCTATACCTTTCGATTTCCTTAGAGCATACTTTTATACCTCCTGATTGTGTTTCGTGCGTATAAATTTTATCGTTAGAATGTGCCGCAATGGTCTAGTTTTAGCTGAAAAAAGCCAGCTTGGAATGCGAATAGAAAAATTTTCGTGTTCATATAGTGGGTTACCGGGTGGTAATGACGCAAAAGAAGGGTAACTTATCAACTAAGGATTGTTTCAAGACAGGCTGGACCACCCTGTTTTCCAGTTAGGGTTACCCCATACAACGTTATACCTTCCTAGTGCATGCATGTTTTCCTTTATGGTAATGTAAGGAAATTGTTTTTGTACACGAAAAACAGAGAGCTTTTACTACACGTAACGTATTACTTCTTAAGGATACAGTTCCACAGAAATCAGGAAGAAGACTCTTATGGGTGGAGGAAAATGAGTTTTTTCTAAATATGATCTCTCTTATCGATGACCCTACTGAAAAACTCGCCAAATTTATTAGATTAAAACGTGGTGCTGATGATGTTGAGCTACATATCTAATACAAATTTTATCACAATTTGTAGCTCTCGCTCATGCTTGCTTATATCGCTTCATCCCATTCTTGAAAGTGCAAAAGGCATCCATCTTGAAAATAGAAAAAAATCAATTTATCATAGTTTCTTAAGCAAGCGATAGTTTCAAATAGTTTCTCAGCTTCATTTTTCACTTAACGAGCAACGTTTTATGTGTTTTGAATAATACAGTTCCAGGCTCAGAAGCCACATATCGTCATGACATTTGATAATATTTCAAAAGGTATCCTGCTGGCTTAGAAAAGGCTTCCGATTTGCCGCTCTTTTAGGAACGTATAATGAAAATTATTATGTATTCTAATAAAAACATAAACTTAAAAGTTTAAGAGTATAATGCTAGCAAACGAGTGCCACAGTTTCATACCACGGTAATCTCACAGATCATCAAAAGCATTTCTCCAAGGTGGTACATTTTTATTAGCTAATATAATGTCCGTCTAACAGAGCAATTGCGGTCCGTTTGTTTACACAGGGAAATTCTATCCTTCTTATTCTTCTTACGTGCTTCTGCTTCGTCGAGGTTTCATTTTCTAAATGAGCGCAAAAAATAGTGCCCAAGTATTATTAAGGCGGCTTCTCCTCAAAAGTGATCTGATTACTCGTTAGTTTATGTAAAGAGCGTCTTATAGCTACGCTGGAGACTTTTTGAACTCTTCACGAATCTACTGGGTTCACAATCGCTTACATTATATACTCATATATACACACTACGCACGCTGTCTCAGATACATTTACAATTAGTTAGCTACTGTCTACTCCTAAGTGTACCGGAAGTAAACTTCCACACTTGCCAGCGACGGTCTAACGGGTATAGAACGTTGATAAAATATGTAATAGCAGCTTTTACGTAAAATGTGTCAAAATTGGCAGACAAACTATCGAAGTTTGTAGTTGTTCAACTTTATCAGTACGTAATCTACTGACCAGGATAGAAGCTTCCGAATTTCTAAACAAGAACAAATCTTCTTGGCTTTAAGCACAATCAAATCAAATACCAAAACTTTTACGAATTGAAGTCACTCATTCCTTGTAAAGCATATAATGTATAACTTAGTAAAACTGCTGCAGGTAGTACTATACTTTCGCACCATTCGAGGGATGGCCTTTTTAGGGTCGTTTGATAATTTCGATGCCATTTCAATTGATCCACAGGTATTCAATTTGTAATATATTAACTAAATTATGATTCTAGTTTTGAGAAACGCGTTTTTCCTCGACTCCGCCTGTCATATACTAGATTGCCCCGTTGTCTTTACAGAGGTAATGGGAACTTTTAAGAGTAAATGCAGAAAAACACACACCCGCAACCGAAATCATAGTTACGAAAGCAGATATTCTTCCAAGATGTTCCTTGATTGAGCACTTTTATTATCTTTCTGGATAATGGTTTCTTTTCCATCGACTGGCTTACTTGAGTTTGTAAAAAATAGTTTTTCATATTGTTCATTACTTGGGCATCATGACCGTACAATTTCGTTCCTTCAAGCTTTGCTGCAATAAAAGTTGATGATGAAAGGATCACTGTACTTACCCTTCTCGTTTACCGGTCGCAGAAGCACAAAATAGGATAAAAATCGTGCTTATGTAGAGTGCTCTCGTATCATGGCCATCACCCCACACATAAGATAGAGGATGCACCCTTTACGGCCTAACAACATGATCGCGTGTCGTTGTTTCCTATGCGTCTTGTGCGAGCGTATCGGATGGTTAGGGTTTCACGGTGGGTGAGTGAGTGTGCGGCAGCAAAAATGCAAAGGTTTTTATGTAATATCTGCTTTAGCATTACTCACCGCGCTGCTTTCTTTTCTTTTGGAATACCCGGTTTGCAACTACCATTTCTTTTGTACTGATACTGATATAAAAACTGATGATGATGGTGATGACAATCAAGATCATCGTCCAAGCTGGTGATGATCACGACGCTCATTGTACACAAAGCCGTTTCGAGGACAATAAATCTCAATGCTGACTTTTTTGTTAAGCTTTCCGTACATCTTTGCCATATTGTTGCTTCAAACTTGTTATTTTATTTGTCGTAAATGTTTACAAAATAACGATCACTCCAAAATTACGATTAACATGAAAAGAGCGCATGTTATTGTGAATAAGATCATGTTAAATGAAAAATACTGTTAGTGGAAGAGAGGAAAAAACTACGGTCACCAAAATGCTATTCTCTCAACTATTGTATCCATTGATGTCCAAGCACAGTATCAGTTATGTAGTTGGTTTACTGTACAAGTTTCAGATGTTAAACAATTGGAACGTGCGAATTTTTTATTTTCGTCGAGACGTTAAATCTTAGATTTACTCTTTGTAATACCACTATGATTAAATACTGAAGTGTAGGTCTAATTGCTAATTTGAACTCATGACAGACGTTTCGAGAGCGGCTTTTGACGTTGCAACTTACTCACGGAAAATCTGACTCATAAATCACCACAAAGAATAATATGCAAAACGACTCATCATAGCACGGTAGTTGTACAAATTGGACTTTTATTGCTCTTATCCAGAAACAGCATGAGCCATCAATTTTGCAAACGGAAATGAACGTAGGATACATATAGGATCAAAATTTTGTCATGGGATCAAGAAGGAAGTATCTATATGCAACACAATGTGGTAAAACTTCTGGACGGTCGCACAAAAAAAACTTAATGAAAAGCGTCTTCCTGTGATAGATTTCTCTGATTCTTTTCGATCGTTTCGGGAAGACCGGAAGCTGAAAATTGATGGTGGACACGCGCTTGTTGAGTGCATTTCCAAAGCATATATTAGGAATTTAAAAAACCTACACAAAAGACCGTGTGCACCCTTCATCACTAAGCCCCTACAATGGAGTCATTTTTGACTTATTTCGGTCACTATAAAAGCTCACACCATAAATTTAGATGGTTTCGGAAAATAAATTCTACGTTTTTGTGAGCGGTACCAATTGCAAGTCGAATTGCCGGAGAATTTTTAAAAGAATGATAATATTATATACAAAGTTAATGGAAAGATTGTATTTGCGTTCTATTTTTTAGCCTGGTTCGCGTTATCTTGTGCGTTATGAACGCGGAGTCATGATTTCCAAAAATGTCATACAGTTTCCTGTTTCCAATGTAAATCCACTTGCTGAAATCTAACACACGCATATAAAATTATTCCCGATCCATTATGTTAATATGTATTTTGTGATTGAAAGATTGAAAATAAAATTGTATTTGTCTGAAACATTTGTGGACGTGCTTATAACACTTTTTTTAATGAATACTGTCCGTATATTTTATTAATTAATAACTTGATTAATGCTCTTAATCTTATGTAGTCGTTACCTTAACTTATGTAGTTTACATTGCAAATGTTTGAATCTTCTAGACATATTCCAAAACAAATATTTATGTGCAGAACCATTTGTGAGAATGAATGAATGTGGTGGAAATAATACATTCTAACACCACAGCATTATCCCTAGATTTTTTCCAGTTTCATCATTGCATGCGTTTCATTTGTGCGACCGGCCGGTTATACCGATCATCAAGCTTGCTTTGGTTCGATAATCAGCAAAAAGTTAGTTGAGTTCGTGTTGCTGGTGCACAATTTTATGTGGAGTGGTTTTTGTCAATGAATTATAGTGTGTTACTGTTTCACAGCCACAACTTTTATTTTCAAATTCACTTTTTACTCCTTCTACGCCGAATAGCGCGCTACTATTACGTAGATTGCACGAATAGCCTCATCATCACTACAATTGCTTTCATGAGTCAAAGGAAACAAAGTAGGAGAAAACACTCCATGTAAAACGGATGAGCAAGCGACCCTCTTGTCGTTAATTTTCTGTTTTCAATAAAACAACTCTATTCTCTCGGGTGACTGTTGCTGTGTCAGGTCTTCTTTTACGGCTTTCACAATCAAGAATACAAAAAAAGAGCAAAAAGTTTCGGAAAGTAATCGTCATTCCAGATTCATCCCCATTTTATTGTGAGCCACCAACGTGAAACCATTTTTCAGATATCGTGTGACTGAACGTTGCACAAAATCGAAATATATCAGTCCAACTTGTCCTCTTTTTCTCTGCAATTTCCTTTTATGCCATTCAGAAGGATGTTTGAACTTCCTTTATTTAAATGTGATGAGTTTGCTAGTTACATTTCTATCGAATGCAGCATTTACAACTCGTAAAGCTCCTAACGTTAATGCGTCTCATCAATGTGAAGTGGGAGAAATGCTCTTTTTTCTTCACAGAAAGGAAAGCACAGGCAATCCTGAAAAGTTATTTTTATCGCGATGTACTTGCGGAGATGGAAAGATTTCTTGCTTGTAGCACCAAGTCGTAAAAACTTCTTTGATACAAAGACGAGTGTTGATCTTATAGCTGGTGACGGGTGACATTGGTTTCCTGCAAAACTTGAACAATCATTATCATAATTACTTCCAGTACATGTTGAATCAGCTAACTTTTCCGAGTTTGAACTTTTCAACATTCAACAACAGCGGAGTGACGATTTTCTGAATGTTTGCACTTTACGCGTTAACCAGCAAGATGAAACAGCTTAGCTTAACGGCGGTGTTTGCAGTTGTGTTTCTCTCTATGAATAAGATTACACGGTTTGGTATATCAATATATGCACAAAAGCTCTTTCTAGGGAACGTATTAGCCACTTTGGTGTTTGAAGTTCAATGTAGTTATTAACATGATAGCATTCAATGGATGAGACTGATGCTGAATAACATGATCATGATGCATTGGTATGAAGAAATAAAGCTGGAAAATTTCCTTCTTTACAATGAAAAGGGGGAAGTCTAGCCGATTGAGTGATTAACCCCGAAGAAAGAGGACTTACTGACTTGTCCTAATGAAACGATATAATCTGCATATTACTGCAAAGGATTCGCATTTTCAGTCATTTGCATAACTGCATCAGTGCATCATCACAAACGTTTTAATTGGTGGTTTCGAAGCAACCCCACGCACTGAAAGTTTAATTGCTTTTGTTTAAATGCTTTGTATACGTAATTCAGACGAACATGATTTTTACACTGACTGGTAATTTCACTTATTCCATATCTTTAAACTTCATATTAGAGCTTTACTAGCACACCATTCGTTCAACTCCACTTCGAGCACATCAAACCTTTTAAATTTAAAGGACTGATACTTTGGTGTGTGGAGTGAATTTACTGAAACGATTCATTATTTAAACCAAGGTTTTATCGCAGGTACAGGATGGATAATATTTATTCATCGCACTCATTGAACTTATCACTTAGAAATGACACGGAAGCGAACAGCATGCTGGAATAAATATTTGAAAAGCTGGGTTAAGATTCGCTCAGTGAGAATCTTTGCTACTTACAAGTGGTTCTACTATGATACATAAACACAATCATTTCATTTTCAAGTTAATACTTTCAAACCCTAAGAAACCAAATGCTGAAAAACGACCGACAAAGGAAAATCATTGGTTAATAACGTTAGCCCACCTTTATACATAATGGGTTTGCAAACAGTTAACAAATTTAAAAATATTAGCGTTGTCCTGTTCAAACACTCCCTGTAAGAATTTTAGATGGCTGCATACTCAGAATGCATTTCGCTTCTTGGCCGTGAACAAATATACAAAAATAAACTGCGTCTAAGAAAATGATATTTTATGGTGCCTTGTCTTTAATTTCTAAGTGATTTGGATCAACTGTAACTGAAACTTGGTATCAGAGTTTTTGACTGGAATGTTTTCGGTTCATACATGTTAAAATCAAGTATGCATTTCAGTTGGAAACTGTGGGTGTCCAAATATGCTTCACATAAGGTGTGTAGAATCTTATGAGCTCAATAGAGTAAATAGATTTTTCCTAGGCTTCAAATAGGATTCCTTCCTCCATATTCTCTTAGACATTTCTGCTAGGAATTGAGCTGATTTTTTCTAAATTGACAATTGAGTTTCCAGTTACTCGCCAGATTGATTTTACTTAAGATTTAGCAATGCTTGTTTAAAGCGTTGCATTGGTTCATTCATTGTTAGGACAGGCCTGTCTTTGTACTTGGACAGATAATCCAATATTACTGGTCGTACAACCAATATTACATATTACTATTACAGAGGACTCCACTTCTCATCCTGTAACTTCAATTCAAGTATTTCAGAACTTTTTATTGTACAAAATCATTCATCCAGTTACGCCGATCGCATCCCGTCTTTTACCCCAGAAATGATTAAACCTGTGTCTCAATATCTTTGACATACTGCATACGTTTGGATCAGTTACCGAAACAGCAATATAATGTCTGTAAGGAGAAATAAAGAGCCAACATACGATCAACAATGAGCTTATGTCAAAGTCCTTTTTCAACTATACTAGCAAATCTAGTTTTTCAAAAACCTTTTCAATTCATTGTGCTGTATGATGATCCGAGACATGTAAGCATTAAGCTCATTATTTAATCTGAAGCATCGGGGCAATTATACGTCATCCCAGCAAAAACAAATCCTCCCATTAACTACTGGGTTTATTTTATTCACAATATTTCAAAGCAAAATCATGGCCAAAATCTTGCAAACAAGAATTACACCGGCAATCTGCAAGGTGGCTGCCAGGTTTAATTAAAAATCCCCACGCCCGCCCAAAAATTTTATACGTTTGCTGTTTGCTAAAAAGCGGGTATTTTTCAGGGTGAAATAACGGTTTCGATAGTTATTTGATGATAGCGAGAGTGGAACGAAAATATCACTTTGATTTGTGACAGTATGGTAGCAGCATTAGCGATTTCTGACACAAATAAGTTACTTTTATGGACAAGCTAATGGCCGTAGTTAGGTTGTTTAACCCTATTAAAGGTATAAACTTGGAGCAAACGAATCTTTACCATTAAAGTTATTGTCTGGGTTTGATGGTTGTTTTTCCAAGTCTATTGTTTTCTCGTTATATTTTTTGTCTAGTTACTTTCGGCGTCCAAACATTTACTCATAGTAACAATGGTGACATGGAGTGTTTGTTGAGAGAGGTTTCTCCTTTATTCGACCAGACGTAAACCTAACTTTTGAAAGGTGATTACGAATTTCTGGCAAGTTAGTTGTATTTTGCTCGTTAGGCTATGGCAATTTAAATAGCTTTGCGACGATTAAGTTAAACATTTCGGATACGGATGGAATGGCAGGAGCTGAACTCCCACACGACGGTGAAAGGCTGCTTTGTATTATTTCTCTCAATGAGCTATACCGTGCGTCAGATTAACGCTTTTAAATCCACAAAATAGTCTTAAAATATAATGATAAAGATCACTTCCTTTCAGAGGATGAATTTTGTTCAATGTTAGGAGAAATTTGGAAGCAGAAATGTCTACTTTACCTTGTTATATATGCATAGAGGAACCCTCGTTTAGGAATTATCGAGTGGTATCTTTCATCATTTACTATACTCTACTGGTCAGCTGTACAGGAAGAAAGGTAACCATGGGTGGATAGTTAGTTTGACCGAGAAAGAAGGGATTTATTGGCCTTTCAAACACTGCCCACGCATAACAATAGTATGTCCGTCCAGTGTATTAGATAATTTTTTTTTTGAGTGGAATGATTATAACAACAGAATCAGTAGGAAACCCTTTTCAAGTTTGAGCAAAAGTCAAGCTTCATTTGTTGTTAATAATCAACAGATCAAAACAACAAAAAAGCTTAAAATTCACGCTTCGTGAGTCCATTCATAATGCGGGTTACAGTTGAAGCTACACCCAGTCTAAGTTACGGTAACAATGTTGCCTGTCAAAGGTAATGGTGGTGTATATCCTTAACTGATACACCTAAATGTCACAATAATTTTGCACATTTGGCAAATCAAAACAGCTTTAAAACTATTCCATGGACATTGAATCTGCTCGCATCTCCAACAATCATGCATTTACTTACTGTGCATCTTCCTATATTATCATCACCAGCGTCGAACAGTTAACAGTGGGATCCGTTTTCCTGTCGTACATTTGGACACATATGCGTTTAGATTTGTGTACTTGATTGGGATTTTTGCTTTCGTTACGCTGTTCTGTCGTTTTGAATTTGTCTCAGAGTGGCACACAATAGCTCTCATTGTTTGATCATTTGGTCTCCTTAAAACAGTATTTCTACTTCGTCTCGGTAAAGTTTCTGAATGAGTGACTCAGCGTGTACGGCTGTCACACATTTAAAACAAAGCAAAACTCCTCTCTGAATCGACCATGTATGCACGCATATCTATTCTATCTGACTGCCCAACTCAGCAAAACTGCGGTAAAATAATGATTTGATAGACAGGTAGAATGACAATTGGGGAAACTCGGACTTTTGTTGTGGTCACTTGTTTTCAAAGCTCCGTCGGTTTTAGCTGTTGGGAGGCAGATAGGAGCAAAATATTTCTATGAACGTTAAATAAAAGCTGTAGTGGTCAGACAGTTACATTGGTTATCATTATTCTCGTTTGCTATGCATGCGATGCAAATCAAACCAACAACTTTTTTATGAAAGCAGTGCGGCAAACATTTTTTTACTGAGACTAGACCGAGACCGCTCTTTTCCACAGCACAGTGGCAGCAAAGTGATTACTGACTTGAACAGACAGCGAAGACAAGTGTGGGTACGTTAGCATTTGCTTTCTCGAACATACCTCATGAGTCTCCTTGTTAGCGACTATCAGCAAAAGGGCAAAAAGTTACTGTTCATCTAAAATGTCTTGTGCACGAACGAGGTGTTCCAGAAGGTATACAGTGTACACCACATAAAATTCCCGGCACACGTTGCATCACAAACGTTCCGATTCTATGCTGTGTGCCAATTACACACTCAAAAACAACTGAACTTCTGCGGTAATGCATCAGCAATGTAAACCATTAATTGATAACTCTTCATGACATATTGCAAACATGTTGGGGATCGGATATCAGGTCGTATGGCGAGAGAAATGCCCAAGTTGTAGGCGAAAGTTTGATGTAATTAAAATGCTATTATTCGTATTTTCAAACGATTGTTAGTACTTATTTTTTCCTCGTCAAAATAGTATATATTAGCATCTGTTCAGTTTAATTAGTAGATTTTTTCACAGACGAATTTTTTGTTGATTTTTTTCCAGGTCTACACAAAAAGCTTAATAAATTGAAAAGTAAGCATGCTGAAGCCTATTAAATGTAAACTGTGTGTACAACAGCGTAATTTCTGCAGAAAATGTAAAATATATATCCGCTTGTCATCTTGTTCTTTTATGTGTCAAAAGTTTGTGTCCGTGGAACCACACGAAATGATTTTTCCTTTCCGCTAACGTAGCACGTTTGAACAACCTTTAAAACACGAACTATGATACATCTGTCAATGGTTTGTTGTAACAAAATGTGGATTCATGTGTTTGTTTTTCGAAGCAATTACAGCATGTTAACTAGGAATATCAACTGTACTTGGGGATAACAAATTGATACGCGAACAAGCCTAAATTTCTGGAAGAAAGTGACGACTGTCAACTGACTAAGCAAAGTCTGATAATCAACTACCTTGTGCCTACTATACACATTCCAAGAAAAATTTCTATAAGCGATGATGGAATTTTCGCAATGAGTTTACACATTTATATTCCTGAATAAGCAGCAGCTCAAAACTGCCGATCCATAATACAACAGACTTATGTTGAGCATTGGTATTTGGTGACATAGAATTCCGGTGGTTATTCAATAGAAATTTGAGCGATTGTAATCCGATACGCTGTACAAGTATCTCATATTTTTCAATCATTCATCCATTCATTTTGTTTCTAAATGTGTTATCATACAAAATACCTTTGTGGTCAAGCCGCTTTCAAGAAAACGGTTGTACTGTTGTACAATGTTAAACATAATTTAAAGATGCAAAACTTCAAACAAGTTAGTTGATAAGTTGACAGTGAAGTGTAATGAATAAAATGTCTTTCCTGAGTGCCGTTACTTTTCGCCGCACGCAAAAAGGGAAACCAAAATTAGTCGATTGGGATCTCAACTCTTACTTTTTAAATTGTTATAAAAGGAAGTAAAGGTAGTAAGGAAAGCAACGAGCGTTTTTGTTTATTAACCCAACATTTCCATCAAATCTTCAGCTTTAAATTGTATAAGTAAATATGTACTGAATATTGGACTTGCTGGAAATAAGAATCATAAAATCTCAGGAAGATTCAAATATTTTGTTCACTCTGACGGCTTGTCATATAATAGGTTAATTTTCATTATTCCAAAACTTAATGCTTGCTAATGGACCTGAGTACCTACTACATTATATGTGTTTTGCATATCAATGCGTAGTGCTTTTAAAAATAATACACACGAAGACACAAGTCCCTGTTAGAAACGCTTAAGCATTCGTCTATTCGAACATCACCCTGGTCAGAAAAGTTTTTGCATTGCTAGTTTATAAAAATAACTTATCGTATATACGGGCAACTTTCAATTTTATAGCAGAAGAAGCTAAATGCCCTTAAATTTTATCAATAATATAGTCCAATACGAATTACATGGGTTGTGATACGTGGAGCATATCATATCATATAAAGAGCTGCGGACTAAGTATTTTTTAAATCTCAGCGACCACATGCAGCTTCATTTATGTAGTTTCATATGAAGGCATTTATAGCAACGAGTATCAGCCGCCATGGCGTTGACGCTAACAGCGATTGCCCATGATTCATGATGGATAAATAAGTATGTGTTAATATAGGTAATACAGAAGAGAACCAGGTGAAACTGTGATCAACATTGTAGCATGAGAAATGCTGCTATGAAAATACCTCAAAGGTCCTTATCACGATCACTAAATAGACCGAACAATCTTTTGTGGGAATGAAAGAAAATTTTACGCAATCATCAACCGTATCCAAGACCAACTTACAATAGCTAATAATAAAACTGCTCTGACATACGCTTGTAAATAAATACCACATATTTGTTGAGGAAATGAATGTTGTTAATTGTATAATTTTCTGGTGAGTGGGCATTAGCCAAGTAAGGGATTCATGATTCTCGATGTTGAATCGATGTTATTTTCCAGGCTGGCAGAAGCTGATCTTTTTTATTGTGTACCTTGCATAAAAGACATAGATACGAGGGTCTTCAAATTTGCTCTCGGCTTATTCTTGTTTTCAGTAGAATGATGCAAGTTTTTTACCTCCGTTGATCCGGCTTAAGCAGGCCAGGATAAGAATACTTCTTAAGAGGAGCTTCACACTGCAATACACTATGACCGATACATGCTTATGAGATTTGCTTAATAGAGAAATGCTCAGTTACAGCCAGTTCTGCTTTGATCGCAAGAAGATAACAAAATGCTAAACGTGTATGAACAAACAAGTGTGGAGAGGTTGTAATGAGATAATCAAAAAAAAAAAAAAAAAAAAAAAAAAAACTGAAATGATTTTTAGGACAAACTGGTGTAAAAAATTATTGTTTTAAACTATGCGAATGAATTATAAGAACGGAGAAATGGTAATATCCGAACTAATTGTGTTAACTATCTCTTATTGTTGCCTTTAAAAACATCTTATTTACTAAGATACTTTTTGACGAAACCCATTCTATTGTTTATCACGTACCCCAAGTGGCGTTGAAAATCATCCAATTATTAAATATGCTTTCATGACTATGTAGTCGATGATTACCTACACCAGAGGGATGAAATGGGCGCAGGAAACTTCATGTCAAAAGGTTCACCTCACTCAAGTAGAAAAGGAAGTACCAAATTATCAACTCCTGCGAAACTTTACCTTTTCGCTGAGATAACACATTACATTATAGTATGTACTGACTAGACAAATTGGTCCATACATTTTACCTCAAAGCTACCTACACTCACACATACATCAGAGGACTTTTCGGTCATCATCATCATTACTTTGAAATAGTAGCTCGTAATGGGACACACTCATTGTTACTTTGACACGCACAGCACAAATGCATTATAATATTTTATTTCTGTTTGCTCCCAACTTACCGGTTTTTAGAGTCATCGGTAAACTCCTAGTTGATTGTTTACTTACCATCTAGGGTATTAGTTCGTCGCTTAAAAAATCGGGATGTGTTCCACCATCTTAGTTTTATAGTCACGCAAGCCAAAATATAGTTACACTCATTAACTGGGCAAGATTGTGTAAGCAGGCATGATTGACAAGGGAAACAATTCGTAATATATTTTTAATTATAAGGCAGGGATGTTTTTTATGGACACGCAGTACCTAAATCGAAGGTTATCCTACTTTGGGGTTTATGTGCATTTTTTACTGTATTATACCAATACCAGAAAAGAGCATCGGCATATAGATTGCAAGTCATACCATGATACATACTCATACCGTGGCCTACTCATGCCTTGGTATATTAATGACAATCCTTATTCAAACCTGAGAAACAGATACCACGGTCGATTCATGCCCACTGACGGCTGTAAGTTACTTGAATACGACCGAAACGGATAAGTTACATTCTCCAAGTTAACAGTATTTGTCAAATTCAAAGGTTAGTTATCGTCATGGTCAGATTAAAAGAGGTCAATATAAACTTGTTCATTGAGGGTTACGTTTGTTTTGATTCGATAAACCAAAATAAGTCACCAATGTTACGGCATCGAGTATGAAAAATCGAAATTTCTCGTGTCTATTTTGTTAAATTTGCACAAATTTATAAAGGTATCTTGTTTGTCCCACATGCCATTTCCTTCTTCAGGAGGCATGAATCGACCGTGGTGTGTGTATCTCCGGTTTGAATAAGGCATGGATATACCTAGGTACGAGTATCCCGCGATACGAATTTCACCAGTATGAGTTATCATGGTATGAATTTCACCAGTATGGGTTATCATGGTATGAATTTCACCAGTATGGGTTATCATGGTATGAATTTCACCAGTATGAGTTATCATGGTATGAATTTCACCAGTATGAGTTATCATGGTATGAATTTCATCAGTATCATTATCATGGTTTGAATTTCACCAGTATGAGCTATCATGGTTTGAATTTCACTAGTATGAGCTATCATGGTATGAATTCCCTCGGTATGAATCGGCCTGAGCCCTCAGAAACATTTATGAGGACCATGAGGACTGATTGCGAAACTTACAATAGCTTGAAGGACAGTCGATTATCCAATAAATTATGCCAAATTCAATGTCTTTCAAAAAAATTCTTTTATTTTAACACCACATACTAAATACTTATGTTGATGATGAGGACATAGTTTTCCCCTGGAAACTCTCAATCAATCGCTCAACTTAAATGTTATCGCTATGTATCGCCCAGAGCTTGAGTGTAAGTAATGGTTGTAAAACATGGAGACAATTTAAGAACCTAAATTTACAACAAGGAACGTTTCATTCATTGATAGTATACGAAACGCAAAGTTTGTCCCTGAATTAATCTCACGAAGGCAGTGTATGCGTGTGGTTTTTGTCTCTGTGAATTGAAAATGTATGCGATATTAGTAAACAAAGATGGAAGACACAGATTGTGTGCTAAGACCTCATTAAATGTGTAGTGTCGTGAAACGGTTTTAGTACACTACATTTATAAACCCACCCCAGACAATTAGCATCATGATAGACCATAAGCAAGGAGCGCTGCGTCGGTGTCGGTGACGGAAACGCAGCAAGACACAAATATCATATTATCAAGATACCACTTTATCCTTCAAAGCACACATTTTACTATTCACATCTGCAAAAGCATTTTCATGTATTAGCTATGTTTACGTGTCGTTTTACCTTGTTTGTCAGTATCTTTCACGTGAGTGCTGTTCTGCTTCTTGAAAAGTATTACGCGATAATTATAGTAGAGCACTTAGATGCTGTTGAAAATTATCCAAAACCAAAATAAAAAACGGCGAAACTGCAACGACTGTAATTGTTAAGAAGTAACCTCACGCACAAAGCAAATGGTTTGGCGACAATATAACAACAGCGGATGTGGTCCCTTAAGGGTAAATGAAAAAAATAACCATCAAATGGATCTGTTAAACGAACCGTATCGTTTCATACACATCCACCTACAAACAGAAGTAAAACTCAAGCAAACACACACATTGTACCATCAATTACTTACGGATCCGAGAGACACCCAAGTTTCCCTTCTTAGTGCACATCTATACTCGTACAGGGATTAGAAGAGACTTTTGTCATTCTTCCGCGACTATAGATCCCAGCAAAAAAGATTGACGGACAACGCTTTTGATCTACTCCGCAGGTCTCATTTATTGTTTGTGGAAGAGTACGTATCATGTATCTGTGCATCCCTTATCCAAGCCTCAGTCTGGACAAAAAATTTTAAAACCTGGCTGGGAAAAAAGAGAATGGGATGTCAACAATACATGAGAACAATAGGTATTGTTCAATGTCAATTCAATTATGCATTTATGACCGTATTTGGGCCATGCCTGATATCTAAAGCATTGAAGATAATCAGGATAACAATTTAGCAATACAATAACGATAAAAGTAACAATGATGAGTTAGTTGTTGTGACAAGGCTAACAATACCTTGCCAACCTCATGATTCCACAATCACTTGAACTTGATTTACGAAAGTAAATAAAAACAGGGGACATAATCGGATTTCATTTAGACACTTATACATATAAGACCATTCGGATACTGGAGGGCTATCCACTTGGTTTTGTATGGGCTTGGATTATTTCTAGTTTTCCCAGCAGACCTTATCCAAACACGAGCGATACATTGAATTATTCATTGAGCGC
Source organism: Akabosia matsudoensis (assembly GCA_019593645.1). NCBI lineage: Eukaryota > Metazoa > Arthropoda > Collembola > Entomobryomorpha > Paronellidae > Akabosia > Akabosia matsudoensis. The sequence continues at coordinate 126,445 of VICI01000001.1, read as the reverse complement.
AATGTTAAAAATAGACATGACATACTATTTTAATATTAGAAGAGGCTTTGCGTTGTATTTATGCTATGTGAAGAATAAGACAAAAATAGGAACTCAAATTGGACTCGTCGAGTTGAAAATATTACGTGTTACAAAGGTACGTTTCGAAATCGATACGTTTTTATCAATTATGTACATTTACTCGTACAAGGACTAGAGAGACTTATTTAATTCTTCCGCGACTGTAGTTCCCAGCAACACAGATGGACGGACAACGCATTCGATCTATTCCGCAGGTCTTTTTTATGTCGTGGGAGAGTACCGCTAGATATATCGAAATGAAATTTGTGTGTTATTTATCAATATCATACGTTATTCCTTCGGAAAAGATCAGAAGGATGAAGAGATCAACAGATAAGTCTTGCATAAGCGCATGCACAATTACTTTGAACATTAGCCAAACCCCATGTTTGGGATCTTTAAATAACTTTAACTAGCATTGGGATGAGCTGGGGATGTGACATGGTGTCAAAAGATACTTTGTGGCTGTAGGCTTTTTACACCATCCAGCCAGATAGATTTTTTATAAATCAGCTTCAGCTGCTCACTTTGGACAGCCTTGTCTAAAGTTGAGTCCAATGAACCCGTTAAAATGTCTCAGGTTTCAGCAGGTTCCGGCTGAAAAGCCTAATCTCCTAATTACCCCAGTATTAATTTCAGGCCAGGAAAGATTATCGTACTATATTTCATAAACCAGGTGTGATTCCTAGGGCCGATTCAATAGTCCGTTACTACCCTCATTTATGCCTTTCCTCCCAGAGTTAAAATGGGGATGTTTCCCAACAAGGAAGAGCAAAATTTTGGTGCGAGTGAGGCACTTTGGATTGTGCGAAGTTAAGCAACTAAAATTTGGAAGTGTCTATGCCAAATAACTTGCATAAAACCAAAGTTTGGGGGCAATTGGCTCTTCGCCCTTCGCATGGCTACCCAACTCATATTTTAACAATAATTTGCAACGGAATATGTCCTGGACATGATCTCATTTGGCTAACTGACAGACAGAAATCCAGCAGAAGAAAAAAAAGAGCTACTTTCTCACACCAATTTTAACGTTTTGCACGAATTTTAGCGAATTTGTCAGTTTTAGGCATAGGAAACCCCCCAAATTTATGAAATTTTTAGAAATTTGGACATTTTTGCTCATGCAAATTAGCTTTGATTTCTCTTATTACACAAAATATACAAAATTATGCGACCAGTAGTCTATAAAGATGCGAAATTTGTCGAATTATGGGATTTCGAATTTCAAAAGTTACATCATTGAGCTTCATTTTCGCTCTAGTTTCAGAATAGCTGAATATTTACATTATTCCCTTTCATTATGCGGAAAATTGCAAAAATGCGTTTGCTCATCCATGCGTACTACATATTAATACCTTCTCAACTTCTTTTTCTGTAAGTAAACCGTTGCATTGATTTTTGCCTACCTCCAGCGGATCCCGAGAAGGGCCTCAGAGGGATTTTCCTTATTCTGGCCTTTGGCAAGTTAAAATTATATAGGTCCAACGGTTGAGATATAATCGAAGTTACTTACGAACTGGATGTAGGATGAAAAAAATCCAGAGCCGGGTAATATCAGAAAGCATGTTTGGTTAATCGCGGCCAAATAAATGAATGATAGTTAGTAGTTAGTAGAAAAACTATGCGACTGTAGGAATAAACACTAAAATTATTCCAACTGGTGTAATATGTCGTATAATTCTATTCGTGTATACTGTTTAGAACATCTAGTCGAGTAAAGGCAATGGATGCAAATGTTTGTAATCATTTTTAAGGCCGAAGTATGGATATTATTTTCCACACACGATTAAAGTTTAATATAAAGGTTACATCAAGTGGGACGGGATGTGTAAAACTTGATTAATGGCTTGTTTCATGTGGAAGGATTCAATCGTTTGGTGGTTTTGATCAAATATTGGTTTTTCTAACTATCCCGAAATCACCGATTGTTAGGAGAAATTAGAGGTGAATTCTGGAAGAAGTCGAATTCTGGCCATGCAATCGATTGTAAGTAATTGCTCAAGAAAACTATTTCCTATCTAAATGCGTAATTTATTTTGAAATTCTTCAAAAACGTATATTGAAATAGATATTGAATAACTTACGATCCTATAATCAAGTACCTACATGTTCGTATAAGTCGAGTCGCGAAGCAATATACTATGAAAAAATAATTGCACGAGCATGAGTATTATCGAATAATTTCATCCTTTTGGCTACAAATTGACTGCCCATTAATCATTTCTATAAGGTGGGTCTCGATCGTAGGTAGGTAGACCTGAATTTAAAAAATCGTCATAATAAGCTGGAAGTCTATCCTGGAGAAAAAATGAATGAATGAACGAAAAAATTGTATACAAGAGTGCATTGTTAAAACCTTCTTGTTACTCGTAACACTTCAGCCATTATTATCAGAGGCATCACAACCATCAAAAAAAATTACAGCAGGTAAAAAGTTAGCCCATTGTGGCTTGTAAAAATGGATTATAAGGAATTTTCTTTTCCTTTATCATACAATGTGTTGAGATAAAACCTATCTAGTTTTTTACTCTAGACAGCTTCTCGTTGAAATCATAAGGTTGATAAAGATAATTATCCTCTTCAACTCATCTTGGCACTTATCTTCCCTTTTTAAATAAAGAAGAGTGTCTTGACCAGCACCACATCAAGAACCAGGAGCACTGTCAGTATAAGACCTTTAGTGTTACAAGCTTGCAGACTCTTATTTTCAGTAATCTGTTTCTTTTAACTTCAAAATCAACAATTTTAACGCATTATAACTATAACGTAGACAAAAGCCAATTCGAGAAAATGGTCATCGGGATATTGTTGAAGTAGATATTTACGTAGTCAATTATTTTTACACATACGTACATACTAACAATGATGCTACATCGGATACAGATTCATGTGCAGATTTTTTTCGCCACAAATGTCCATGTAGTGCTAAATGATGATGACTTAACGTTATCGCTACTTCATATATAAAGGTCTAGATTACTGGATTTTCATTTGTACTCACTGCAAAATGAATTCGAATCGTTGTAGTGCATAGCATACAAGAGAAAGCGTGATGAAGTTCACAGCTCGCTAATTTTACAAGGAAATGCATCGAAAGAAATTTCCTCACTCGGAGGCAAACGCTGTGATGAGAAAAGTTGAGAGCCCGTCACAAAAAAAGCTGTGGGGATGTCCAGTTTCGTTTATTACAGTAAAATGTATGGATTTAGTTCTATGTGAGTAGCCTGCGAAACTATGTTGAATTAAACTAGTTAAAAACAGCATAAACCTGTGTCAAGTTTGGGCACTACTCCATACTGGTTTGGTAGTTTAAACTCTACTCCATACTCACCGCACCACAACACAGCCACACACTATAGCTCTGGGAACAAAAATACATCTGTGCGGTGAATCGTTGTGTCATGGAATTACACACAAAATTATGGTGTACGTACGTACGATACTATCTCAGTTTGTGTTACAAGTCATAACTCAAGTAAAACGCAAGAAGCGATGTTCTCCCCGACCTATTTGCTTTAACGTTCGTGTGCATCCAGGTTAATCAAGTATTGAAGTTTTGAACATGTCAAACATGGTTAATATTTAGTTGCCGACTGTCAATCGTGTTTTAACCACGTAATTCCCGGTGACAAGAAACCCTGGTCAGGCACCCATTAAACAAGACTTTTAATTTTTTGTTTCCTAAAACGCGGACCTGAAAAAGTAACTTTATTAAAGTATATAGACTGTCCGCATCATGCAAGTTGATAAAATGTGTAATACCAGCCCATTGTCGGAAGGAGAATTACAAACCGCCACCCATTTTAAGACGCTCCCAATGAGATCACAATATTTCCGTTTTCTTTTGAAAATTAGGATTTAAAAATTACTTATTTAAAGCGTGCATTTGCAACTATGCTATAGTGTCATTTTCTTTACCCTTATCCCTGCATTAAAACCATACTGGTAGCTTTTCTCCTCTTTTTAAATTGCAAATAACAATGATACACCAGGCAAGAATGAAGGTACACAATGCATTTAGGCACGATGAGATAATGGGTGAAATATTTTTTTACTGTACAGTTATTCTTAAAATTATTACAAGATTAACAAGTATCTTTGTATCATGGAGTTAATAGAGCTTTAAGTTTCTTTTGGTTTTGGACAAAAAATAAATTTTAGATTAAGGGAAGTTGGTCTCTTCTAGGGGTCGACCAAGTCTTGGAGTTTCAAATTATTTTATGCTATATAGATTATATTTATGCTGCGTAGTCATGGTATAAATTGAGATAAGGCTCCCCAGCTAGTTATACCAGAGATGTTTGAGGTGAAGAGGTGTGCCAGGGAAAATCAACACCTATAATCATCTCGTCGTGAATTAAGAACTGCAATCAACTTGGTTTTATGCCTCCATATGGGCCAAGCCGATTTCACGTTCTGTGTGAGGACTCCACACATACACGACTCACCTTAAGCCGCCGGAGCCATCTTCGTTCGCAACACACACAGGCACTATTAATTTTATTTTCCATCCAAAACTACACACTAAGAGTAAGTACATAAGAAGCAGAGTCTGTTGGTGTAAATATATAACACTTCAATGCAGTTCTGTGAGTTAAAAGTCATCACCGAGACGTGTTTGAAAAATATCTATAATATTTTATGCACCCGTTATACTGACGTATTCATGCGCTGGAGAGGCTGGTAAACTGTATTAAAAGACCTCTTCCCGCTGACAGTAAATATTTTTATATTTGTTTTGTCTTGAACATCAGATTTACATGTTTGGAAACAAACTAACATTTCTAAAGAAAAGAACTTGTATGAAAACCTCAAACAGCATGGAGTAATGCGTAAAGGTCTGAAAAGGGAACAGACGCAACGAATAAATTCTTCCTGCTCATATTTTGACAGGAAGAGGAGCGTATCGGATCTTAATCGTTCCACTTCTTATAAAATCATCTCTCTTCTGCCTTGAGTAAAATAGGGAGCCAGGAAGGTATTTATCCAATACGCACACTATTAAATGAGTAATAGTAATAAGTTGTATCATCATATACGGGTAAACAGCAGCCGAAGGATAATCATTCTTTTCTATTAGAAAAATAAGTGGGTTAACAAGGAACGAGAATTCATCGTTACGCATATGCACGGAGAAAGGTACTCACAAGGCTAAGTCAGTGCCATGCATGTACATTAAATACTTACAAGCTTAAGGAGAAAAACTGTTGCACACAGATAAATTGTAGGATTGCGTAGATACATTATTGCCTTTCCGCACAGTTGTAGCTTAAGAATGATAGAGAGAGAAAATGCATAATTGCACTTCTTACATAATATCATGTAGTTAAGAAAAAAGGTAAAGAAAAGACCACCGTGATGGCTCATGCCTCAGACATAAAAAACTAACAATAGGAGGAGTCGAAAGACAGCTCCAGTATATTTTCAAGCTTTTAACAACTCACATGTTTTCTCCAATGACTTTATAAAATTGGAACTTTATTATATTGCCAGCAGGGAAGGCATAACAACATATCGTAATAATAATAATAACAATAACGAACAAGTGGAAGAAGTATCGCATAAAGAATCATTGCTATCATTGTTAGAATCATCACAGTCTTGGTTTTACCATAATATCCTAAAAAATTAAAATAATACATGAACTCATCCCATTTCTCTGCTTTCTTGCTACACACAATCACGGAGACCACTAAACAGCGGACCATTTTCGATGCCTACTTGTAGCTAAACTTTTTTTCCATGCGCACGAACAAAATTTTTCGTTTTGCTATATCTTTCGGGCATCTTCATTATGAGGAGGAAACATATCAACCACGCATCATCTTGTTATCTTCATGAGCATCATCATTAAATCATGATCTGGTGATGATATTAATGCAGTTGTTGATACAGTCTACTACCGGCGTAGAAGCATTCCTATGCTTTCAAATCGAAAGGCGAATATGCAAATCATTCGGGAACGGGCTAAAAAGAAACATCCATAGTTGTATACGTATTTATGTTCATTATTTAAATCACCTATTCCTTAATTGCAGAAGACAGACTTTTGAAATAGTAATCAGTAGCCATCATTTAATATCAGTTACTTGGTGGGATTGAACAAAACACAAGTCATTCAAAGCACTACTTAAAATACAAAGTGGCATTAAAGGCCTTACATTCCAATCTCGATCCAATCAAGTAAAGCTCTTAATGATAGCGATATATAAATATATTTAAAGTCACATGTATGCAAGTTAGACACTTATATTAAAATGTTAATGCATTTTTTTCTCAGCTGACAGTATGTGAGTAAATCGTTACGAGTGAGACGTCACGATGGTATATAGTTTTGCATATTAACACCATTATTTTTGTGACCAGGTACATTCTGAATATAATTCTACTCATTCATCATTCTATCCAGTTATAAATTTACTATGTAACAGGCTGCTAGATCGGATAAATTTGCTAATACCTAGTACTGCTACTGTAGTTTATATCGGATCAGATCACCTTCCCAATTACATGATGATAGGATGAAGCAGAAACAGCACTCTACCGATAAGTTAAGCTATTGGGCTAACTACGTTCGTCCATTCGCTAACCGACTTGATAGAACGACTGATTTCGTATTAAATGCCTTGGGTCCATAAAATATTGCTTTTACGCCGTGCTATACTATCTTGAAGTTTGTAAGGGCAACTTCAACTTTTTTCGAAAACATACAACTCAGACGGTTACAGAGAACATTACCATCACAGACATCATCGGCTGTTGAATATGTATTTTAAAATGACTAATAGTATTGATGATCTCACTGTGCTCTCACACTTGGGATACATGCATAAATATTTCAAGAAGGTACTCTTTGCGTTTGTGTGGTTTGACGTAGCTCTTGCTGACTTAATTAACAAAAAATTATAGCCTACGAGTGACCGAGGACAAAATAATAATAGTAATAAAGATATGTTACAATAAGGACTTGCGCTTATTGTGCAGTGGTTAGGTGCTGACTTGTTAACTGAAGTTATGGTTATTTTCTCTCTCTTTCGCTTGTGTGTGGAGGATAGTCACATTATGACTGGTGAGATTTTAACATTTTGAGCTCTACACTTTCTCATCGGGGAGAAATGAAGTCTACAGCATTAAATCAAAGGGGCTTTTATGCTTGAAATCCTATTTGTAGGTGAATAAACCCATATTTAAGTAGAATAAAAACAGTAATTTAGTTAGCATTGAACGTGTAGGTGATGATGTGATGCAATGAGTAATGTAAGTTAAAAGCAAGTTGTAAATGCTAACAACTCGCCGTTCTATCTCTCAACTCTGCTTGCCGGTTTTACAAGACAAAATGTTGCATCTTTGTTGCTTAATCGTTACTTGATAAACCTTATAGTTTCGCATACTTGTAAAACATCGTTCCCGAAAAAAGTATACATCCAACATCTACCCTACGTATAACATGCAATGAAAATGTAGACACAGTACAATGTTAAATTATGTTATACAGCTACACTTGAAAACATTGATCATAACACAAGTTAATAACCGTTGCTAAACGTTTTGTAAAAAAAGAACAGTACATTGAATTCAGATTAGTTTTATAGTGAAAATGCGTGCAAAATACGTCTTAGAAACAAAACAAAATAAATTACTAGTTTACGACTAACACAACGCTATAATTATTAATTCGTCTGTGCGAGTTGTCTTTTAAAGTGGCTTGGTGTTGTAAAGAGAAGAAGTTTGGTAGTTGAGTTTGATGAAGTCATTGAAGAATTATTTTACCTATGCAAGAGTACCAATTAAATTATTCCAAGGATCATTTAAAGAACATAAGTTGTCGAACAAATAAGAGAAAATGCATACTTTATAAGAACGAAACTGCACATTACGTCCAAAGAGTTATGTATGAAATCGTAATAATTCAGTTTATAACAAACATCAGACAGGCCATCGCCGTTAAAAGCAACACCAATTTTGTACCTTTCGAAACTCTAAAGATGATGAGATTATACGGAAAATCATTACCCGATATGGGGGAATATTACTGTCATTAGTTTTGCAACAAGATGGTGTGCGCACATTTGCATGAACAGCAAATGCCCATAACAAAACCGCCGCAGAAGACATATCCTGCCAAGTTGTTTGCTGAGGCGTACAAGTTTATGAAAACCACACACAGCGAAAGATTAATCAAAATAATAGCATAATAATGGCAAAATACGAACAGTGGTAGTGGTAACCTAATGTGAGTTATAAACTTGCAAATTAACGTAGTAATAAGCATTATTTATCGGACATGATTTTTTGCATCTTGCAACCCTTCATATTTCAAGCATTACCCTTTATGGATTACAGAATAGGGACTTTTGTTGTATGGTTGAACATACAATTTTTTCTTCTCTGTGCACCCCTCTCAGCGTCAACGTTAAGCTAAAAAACTCAAATTGGTATAGTAATGGCAATGCTCATTACACTAGCTCTGAATATGGTGGGAACTCTTTTTGCACAAGATTTTTTGTTGTTGTATTACATGTCTATTTAATATACTCGACAATCTTTCGTCTAGTTCAATTCTGCTTGATTGGTAGGATTCTGTACGAATTTCTTCTCTTTTTACCGAATGTTTTACAAAATGAGCTGATAATGTTGATGATAATAATAAAACGTGCTGCCGATGCATTTCATAGAGATGTCATGTCCAAAAATGTTTGCAAATCTTTAATTTCTCTTTGTTAGTTCATTCTTGGAACATCGGCGAGCATAAAAGTTTGAGCTGGAATTGAAAGATAAATTCAAGAGGCAAAAATTCATGCACATCTAAATTTGTATTCTTTCTAATATGTGTAGTTGTTTAAAAGCCTCTCTCTCTATTAACACTGCCTCTTTCATTTGCATAAATTATAGAGAAGAACAAGAACGTCATAATATGGTTGCCAATAGATGAAATATGTAATTCTTTGCTCATGGAACACTAAGGGAATAGGTTCTTGCTTCATTTTTTTTACCACAGTTGACAACGATCGATGTTCAATGCTAGTATTGAATGAACCCTGTGAAGGGCATAAAGAAGCATTGCTAAAAGTCAGCCTAAAAGTAGTACGAAAAAAGGCGAACACGGCATGTATACAAGTCGGAAGTCGCCAACCAGGAATGGAGAAAGCTAGCTAGTGAACAAAATGATTGTACTGTAATTCTTAATTATGTTGTTGTTGTCGTATAAATTTTGCCAATAGTCAATGTTTGGATATGTCATGAGTCATGGGCCGCGTTTTCTTTGGCGAAATAGCCGATCGGGTTTGACACGGCCTTCCGTACACTCGAAAATTATTGAAATAGGACTTATAATAATCTAGATCTAACAATTTATGAGAAAAAAAAATATGCAACTAAGAAAGAAATCAAATTTTTTGTAAACATTCAGTGTTTTGCGTAAATCCATGCGTATATCCAACAGAATTACCAAAATCTCTAAACACCTTCGTACCCGACAAAGTGTTCCCGCTCAAGTGTTGCCGAACATATCATCACTCAATCGAATTAACAAACAAATGTTAAGAATAGTCGGAACAGCCCCGTTCTCATCTTAGACACGTACAAGAGATAATGCAACATAATTCGAATAAATAGAATGGAAAAGAAATGAACGAAAGAAGTGTATTAACCTTTCGACAGCAGTGAGTTTGTACTCAACAATTTCTTACTTTGATGCCCGAAAAGTGACGCATGGTATGAGTTATCGGAAGCGAAAAGCATAATGACTTATATGCACATAGACAAAACTCATTATGAATTCCGATTAAAAAGTGGTTTTAAGGGACTTCGAAGGTAATATAAAAAACTCGGGTAATTCAATACTTTCTATTCTATCAACATTGGATGATATTTCTTTCTACCTCCATCATTGGTTTCTACTTGTATTTCACAAAAAGTCCAACTGTGAGGAAATACACAATAGTAGCCCGAATTTTGAAATGCATTATTCATTTCTTCACGTTTGTCTGTTCGTCCGTAACTGTCATAGCTACAGCCGCTACTCTCTCACGCGTCGCTTACTGATGAAGACGAAGAATGTCTCACAATGTAATGAATATGTGTACGAATATGAATAAATTAATAATCGTTAGCACATACCCAGATCTAACTTCGATGAGGGTTTCCGATCCTTTCTAACTTCACTAAAGAACCACCCATATGTTTCACGGCGTAAATAGATATTTTATTAGTTTGATGGTTCGCCAACTTAATGCTAGATTGTGTTCATTCCAAATGTTTCACTCGCGGCACGGGAAAAGATGGCCTCCTACGGTCATCATATTATACTGCTTCTTTCATCTGCACCGACCCTAGACGAATAACTTTCTAGGACGCATTATACAATCGTCCAAAAATTATTAATATGCAATCATACCCCAGCTATGATTTCTGATTTTTTTTTCGTTGTAGTCGATTACTGTCGGTGTACATCAATAATGTGTAATTACATAACATAATGTGTTAACCCATATCATACAACTTAAGCTAGTTTTGAAGGCTTTAGTTTATCAGAGAAAATGTAAGAAAATGTATTTACTTACATTTTTTTTGCTTAAAATTATGTCGGGAAATTACACGACTCATAATAAATGTTTCTGATGTACTAGTATAAAATAAATTTTAGCACTAAGCCATAAGCTGCTCCACTTGTCTCTGAAATCGACTATAAAGGAGATCTCGTCGCCTTTGTTGGTGCCGACCAGAATATATTTCACCTGTACACTGGCAACTTCGTGCCCTGTCATGGACGTGTCCAATTGCGAACGTATCTTCTAAGCGATTCAACTAAGCTGCTACTTAAACCGTCGTCATAACTATCGCCCTTCAACTTTTCTATATTCATGTGAGCCTGAATAAATAGTTTATCTTGACAAGATGGACGCAAACACATCATCGAAAATAAAAATTCATTAATTTGGAATTTTATGACATTATACGGTATCTTTTTCTGCTTTCATACTTCATGCCATCAAACTGGTAACTGTTCGACGGTACATTTACACATTTTGTACTATTCTTGTGCTATACATTCTGTTTTAAAATATTAATTGTCCATCGCCTCAAATTGTGCGTTCCAAGTTAGGTGCGACATTTTTTTAAATTTGGAAATCCATTCTGCAGCGATTATAAAATTCCCATGAGTACATAATATATAATCCGACTGTTCTTCAGAGAACGCACCTTATTCTTTGTATTAGAAAATTTAAGTTACTTTAGTTAGTGTCGTTTAGAAATTCGGATAACTTTAATGCAATACTTGATGAATGACAATATTTGTACTTTCTTAACGCAAAGTGAAAATGTGTTATCAATGATAAAGTTGTTTAAACAAATAGTAAATGTCTTGTTGACATGTTGATGTAGATGTCAAATTTAGGACAAGTCAGTTGATATAAAACAGGAGCGGTATTTCGATTAAGATGTCGTTAAGCGCGCTGCTTTTTGAGTGATTGGCAATAAGCGACTTTTCCAGGGTACAGAACGAGCACTTCTGATATAAAGTACGACTAACAAGATTACACACTTATTCTCTATTCCAACTTTCAATACTAATCGTGTGCTGGTTAACATCCAGATAATTTTAAAACGATTGCTCCAAAGAGAAATTAAATAAGTAAGCATTCTAAAGGGCTGATAAGAAACAAAAGGTGGCATCGATTCGTAGTAAAAGGCATCTACAAATAAAAGTTAATGTGTGTTTTATGTCTCAAAATTTACATGAACAACTTGAGCTTCTGCCCATATAGTTAGTGAACTTTGACTGCGCGTTTTCAGCCAGCGCTGACTCTGTGTGATGACATGTGTGTTTTGACATACACACGATGAAAAAAAGTTTTAACATGCTTGCCTGGTTTGCACACTTCCAAGAGATTGAACCGAGTTTTATCCTCATGATGAAACCAGATTTTTAAGGAGAGGTTCCAAAATGAGGTCCGAGGCATCACTGCTCTTACTATTTCTCGCAAATCGCAATGTGATCTCAATATCGTCTTGTTGGGTACAGACATACATTGAGAGAAGTGTAGTGTTAGTCGGCAGAAATGTAAATTGTCATTAATTTTTTTTTGACGTCGTAATAATTGTATTGAACAGTAAACTTATCAAGTTGTCGCATCTCTTCGCAGAGAAAAGAGGAGTCAATCCTTGTGTAATGAAACGGTTAACCATTTAAAGGTTCAATGTGAAAGGTTATCACATCAGTTGAGATTTTTAAAATAAACGTAGGCATGTGTATCTCAAGACCCAAGACCCATATCATTATTATATTGCCTCACTCACTGAGTCACTGGTCCAGCTGTCATCGAAGTTTTTTTCTGTCAACGATTCACATTTCGTACAAAATACAAGTAACCATTACTTTGGGTCGGTTGCGTCGCACCATCATAACGAAATTATTTTGATTTTATTTGTTTGCACACACAATGTTTATACATTTTACGTATCAAGTAAACTGGAATGCCACCACTCCGCCTGACGACATGCACTTGTACGACTTATTTTGTGAGATTTAACCTCTTCAACAAAGAGTTCTGAAAACGATACAAATCTACATACGTACTGCTGATTTAATGACTCATCACAAGTTCTCTGTATTTTCTTCAGATTTGTGATAACTTTGAGAGTCGGCATTTTTTCCTGCCAACTCCAACAAAACGTTGACTAGATTTTGCTATTTGAACTCATCTTTATTGGGATGAGCTTAGACGTTCCTAAAACCTGACTATTTGCCTTTTTCTATTGTGCATTTACGCTCTAATCTTGATTAACAACGCTTCTCTGTCACAAACGTTTTCAAAAATTCTACTCTCTATATCGTAAGGTGTATCAGCAACTTCACTGAATTTTATAGAGGAAGTTAATCGTATAGGTCATAAAACGGCAATGCCAAAAAACATACATCTTGAGCTATTTCAAAGAAAAATTATTATAGTTTGGTCATGTGCGGATAAGTGCTGAGCAATTCATTTCAGAGTAAAAATGAATAATTTTCGTGGGATACCGAACACGTCAGAGTTCCAAACTTTCAATTCATGCCTTTTAATATATAAATAATTCTAAGTTTTGATATCTTGAGGTCTAATGAAAAAAATTAGACGGAATATGATCATGTAATCTGCAAATAATTTTTGATTATATTTGATGGCTGATAAGCTTTTACTTTCTGAACGTGACTTATCATACTTATGTTTACGATCTGTGAAAGCAATAATATTTTAAGATTTCTCTTTTTCGACCGGCGACCGGTATTGAATTCTGGAGATGGTCAAGGTAAATAAAGGGGAGTTGGTTATCAGCTCGAATATGAAACGCCCAAGCAGATTACTAGAAGAAGCGAAAGTTCAACCAAAGAACTTTAATACGCTAAAATACGGTAATGTGATAAACAAGTGTATCATAATGCGCTAAAGAAATGTATCATAGTGCGCTAAAAAAATGTATCATAATGCGCTATAGTGTACCCTAATGCACCAGAGAAGTACGCCATAATCCACGAAAATTGTGCACCATAGCCATTTAGTAGACAAATCAGTACGCCTTATCTCAAGTACGGAGGTTTATGCGGTCCTCAGAAATCGCGATAAGAGACGAACAGACAGGAACGATGAGTTTATAAAGTAGCTTTCGCTACTTAATAAATTATAGCTGCGCAACAGGAAGTCTCATGAAAATAAACAAAACTACCCATGTAGAGCTGTGTACTTACTATAAGTGAGGCTTGCTACTGAAATAGACAAGTAATTTTAACATAGTCTTTAATGTGTGCGTCTTAATTCTTCATATGCATGCTTGTAATATGTGAAGACAATACTTATATGACTTGAAATTTTCCACTCTGTGGACACAGAGACCACGGAACGGAAAATTCATAAAATACTGTCGGTCGCATACCATCAAAGTAAAGTTGCAAGAAGATAAAGGTGAGCATTATCAATTTCACAAAAGCGGATTAATTATTTTTATCGTAATATGAAAAAGAATATTCCATCATAAGCCTATAATGCAACCTGCTCTACAGTTCACCATCAACGAATGTCTTTTTAGCACACATGTTTAGATGTGTTTGCTGGAATTGAAACGATTAAATAAAAGAAAATCAAGATTTGCAAGACTCTAAAATCTTTAATGGTCCATGTTACTTCTGCATTGTATTTCTCATATGCTCTGGAGCAATTATCTTCTACATACAAAACCCAGCTAGGGGTCGAATAAATTACACCGTGTTATAATATCTTGCAAGTAGCGACAAATACACAAATGTCTCGGTTTGACGACTACGTTCACACACTAGGTTAGCCCGGTTACTGCAGAAGTAAAAGCATGTAACTTAATTAGATTAATAGTGGAAAAAGAAACAATATTGGTGTATCATCATTCTCTTCACTTCAAGAACGACTTATAACGCCTATTAAAACGACAAGAATATTCACACTATTCTTTTCTTCCTTTCTTTTTATCTCTCTCTCTCTATCTCTCTCTCTCTCTTGCTTCGGATTTTGATTATTGCATGTGAAAGATGCTTCCTCTTTTCTCTTATAACTAAGACGCAACTCACACGTAGGAATGATCGGTATAACACATCACTAAAGTGATACTCCTAACACCGCACATGTAATGCATTCTCTGTGTCGCCAGCCCCAATGCTTGTAACTTTAGAAAAAGGATAATGCTAACAATACTTGTTGGATGCATGTGTGTACTAAAGTGAAGCTGTGTTTGAATGCACCGTAGCATGTAGTGTGTGTGCCAAGTCCTCACTTCACCGTCACCACTCCTCGATAAACAGTATAAAGTATGAACATGAGATGGAAAAGGAAACGTAAAAAGCAATAGAGAAAAATAATACATGAAGAGTAGCAGCCGCATCAGCAGCAGGCGTTTCTGGCCACACTCGTAAGCCAACAGTTGGACCAATAAATCTTGGACTTGGGTGTCAACCATCACGCCGAACAAGGAACGCTCTGCCACCCTCAGCCACACAACTCCACTGACTCCCTGCCCACATGAAAAAGGTTAGTTTTTTCGTATCGCTTTTCTTTACCGTATAGCTTACGGCTTTAACGTTACCACTAGTGAGACACGGTTTCTCGCTATCTTGTATACATTCACACTTTGAGTCTCAGCATATAAACCCAAGCTCCTACAACGCGAAGAATATAAATATGTTGGGTATACCATTATGTAACTTGATAACATGAATAGGGAATTTTTATTTGCTCTCCAATTCCGTACTTGTGAGTGTCTCTCTTGCTTTATAAAGCAGGCAGTTTTCTAACTACCTTATAGCATGTAGCTCTGCTTTTAAAACACTATTGTGATCAGTTGCCCTAGCAGCATTATCGTTTGAATAGTGGCAGCGGTAGGGGAAAAAGCTTGATTCTGCCCGAAAGCCCATATATTTAAAAATGTGTGCAACATCTAATAAAAGCATTACAATGCATCATCATCCAGTATGCTTTTGTGAGGCAGAGAAACACGGATACTTACGTTTCTGAAAAAAGAGGATTTCCTGACGGAGGAAGTTAAAATGATTCGACCTCAGAACACATACAAGAACCTTGTGGGGTTCTGGATGCATACTGCGGTATACCTACCTACATAATGCGTGTAAAAGAGAAACCAAAAATCCGTTTTTGTCTAGAATGCAAAGCACTTTTTCCTAACGATTCAATTATGACTAGATAGATGACTCGCATGGTCTTACAGAGAGACGTTGGCTAGTTTAAAATGCAGCTTGCGAAAAATGGCGATGTGTGAAACTTTCGTGGTATGAGCGCTATGTGTACGTGATCGAACTCTGAAATAATCATGCAAGAATTTGTTTCAGGATTTAAGTCGATGATTACTGTTAAATCATGCGAAGAATGGCATAATTTTGGTGTGTGGGTTCTTTGTCATATGTACATACTTAAATTACAGACGCTGAGTGTTCGTTAATTTATGCTGCTTTTAATATTAAAGTTTGGGATATTACAACAGAAAGACATATTACTACTTCTTAAGTACCAATGGTTTCTTAGAGGCTTCTGTTTTCGAAAGTATAAAGAAAAGATACGATGCCAATATTTGCTTGGGAGTCCTTTGGCCTCTAGTGGTTTTTTACTTTTACTCTCTTTAAATTTCAACAGTTTAGATGAAGAAACGAAGAAAATGCTCTTCCTCTCCTTTAAGCCTTCACATTATGTAGTTGTTTAGTAATTCAAACACGGTATCGTTCAAAATTACACAATTACAACTTGAATGAATCTAAAAACTATATTAAGGCCCGATCCTACTTGTTTAGCTCTTTTCCATTTCGTAAAAACATAAGGGCAACAATAGCATTTATGAGTTGTATCAACGTTAAATTAGAAAACAAGACAGGAGCTTGCTGTTTAACGATAAATGTAAAGATTGTTAAATATAAGGATTTAAAGTATGAATTACAAAATTTTGCAAACGTGATGTCCTTACGAATCACATGAATACATGTCCTTACGATGTCGTTTTTAATTGGTTCAAATACATGAAAATCACATCCAGCACTAAATTGCTCTTTTGTACCATCAGGCTTCTACACAAAGTTAGCACCACAAGCGCTAAAACAAGAGTTATATTCGCTCAAGTAAATAAAACTATTTTATATAATATAAATATATTTCCTTGTGTTTCCTTTGAACCGACAAACTCTAAAATCACTGCTTCCTCCTTGACATTTTTATTTAGAACATATTGTGCTATATTTCCTTTCTTCTCATTCAGCTCCATTTTTCACAAATGCTCATATTTTCGGTGAAAAATGCATCAAGAAGAAGAGTAGGTACAAGTATTGTTATTATATTCAAGGAGCATTCAAGCAAAGCAAGACAAAGTGTGATTGGAACCGAGACATAATAAAGAAAAAGAAAGACCTCTTCAAGAAAAGTGTAGATGACAATGCGGATCATGTGGAAGGAAGAAGGCAGGGATTCGTGGTTGGGTATAGGGTGAAACCAATGGGCACTCGGTGCGCTCATTAACGCCCAACGGCGCTACCAAGGGCCAGGAAGGCGGCTGCTTTGCCACTTCTGTCAGTGCCCACAAAGCAGCGAGTGCATCTCAAGCTTTTAAAAAAGTACAAGAAAAATACACATGCTCAAGTTAATGCGATATGTTGTGCATATCTTTTGTCTGCTAAGAAGTATTTCTATTATTGTTCTGTGCACACATTCATCTCATCTGGCATGGTTGCTACTAGCATGTCTCATCTCTAGTTAGCACTGTGAGTTTTCAAGAACTGTATTGTGCAGTTGCATTCACATATTAATATCACGATACATAGTCAAAATCGTTCCGATCTTTTCAGTATGCATTTCCAAATGGCATGTTTGTATTGTGTTGTATGCCACATGCCACATATAATACTTGAATAAGAAGGAAATGTGTGATATACTCGCTCAAGGGTAATCGACTTAAAAGCGCAAATAAAATAATTGTACGACGGAGTCTGATTAAATTCTGCTTATAATGCTTTGTTTTAAAACACTAGACTGTCAGATACAATTTATGTGTGAAATAAATTATTGTAGTGTATAAAGCTGCCGATGTAAAATGCTAAAAGTTATAGCTCGCAACCAACGGAACTTGAATTGTGAACTAATGGATAATGAATGAAAGAGCTTACACCTTTACTATTACAGTGATATACACATTTAGTTGCTATGACATCGTGCATCTTTATATTCAGCACGTTGTGAGCATGATTCGTTTATCAAGAAGCCTGTGAACATGTGCACAAAATTTTAGACTTCTACAGCATGGTAAGCTTGAATCATTTCATTTCAAGAATGAGTGCAGGTAAAGAGAATATGTATTTATTAAAATCGAGCGTGTTGTTGTGGCGTAAATAACCATAAAAAGTGCTAGGTTTTGTAAAGAACCGTCAACCGTACAAAAATAATGAAAGCTCGCTTATGGCATCATATATTACATGATTAAATAGCCATGCATGTATATATGTATACCTGCAAGATGAATAAAATTTTCTCATTCATAAATGCATGAGCAAGGAAACACTTTTCTGGATACGAGCACTAGGGAGCATAGAATACGAAAGAAGTTTTTTATGGTCGGAAAATAATACACTCTTTTTATTTCGACAAACAATGGTATGAGACGGAAGGAGAGAAAAGGAAACACTCTCTGGGCTAAACTTTACCCTCTCGTTAACACTGTCTACTCTCACTTGACGCGCATTATTATTCGAACGTAAGTGAAAGTAAAAGCGAGACCGAAACAAGAGTGAAAAGGCTGAAGGTACTCTACTCAGCTTAAAAACTTCAGACAGAAAATCAACTGAAAGGACGGTGTGTAACGAAGAAGAGTTGCATCGAGTGAAAAAGCTGGATGCTGTATAGTAGACTAAACTATCCACAACTATTTTTTTTCTTTTTGAAACAACACTGAAATCTATAGTAGTCATACTCCTAATATAATGAGCTTATAACCCTGATAAATGTATGAGTCTATTCTGAATTCAATTTCTTCATAAAAGACAAAACCAAAGTGCAATAGTGTATCCTCTATAAACCCTGAAAGCCTTTTTACATGGTGGCCAGTAAACAAAAGGACAAAGTAACAATGTAGTGTGGAACGTTACAATAAGATGAAAAATCAAGCTTCTAGTGACTCAACGTAAAAATTTCGCTCCCAACTTTCTCTAAAAAAAAGTTGGCCTATCTATTCTTCTCGCATCAGACTAGAATGCTTTGTTGCTTTTTATGCTATTACGAATAGTGAATTACTTATGTCACTAAGTCAAATAGGGATGGAAAAGATGTGTTGTATTGGACACGTTTTGGTGGGCCACTATTGCACACGAGAAAGGAAATGAATTAAACAAGAAATATTAAGAAGATATAGAGAAACATTGAAGCATTAACAACCACCATCGCCAAAAGTAGTGTAAACAATATGTAAAAATGAAAGTGGGTGGCAAAGTCCTACCGAACTATTCTCATCTCTCCCTTCGATTGCTGCTTTCTTCTCTAAAATAAAATGATTTTATGATGATGCAGTTCTTCAGATAAAGATAAATTAGGATTGAGTGTTGCATTAGCCAAAGGGAAAGAATCAAGAGCGAAAAGCATAAATACGGGAAGAAACATTCGACTGAATTTCTGGAATGCCGTATTATGTATTAGATTCCTTACAGCGACACATTGTTCCGGCCTGCAAAAAGAGCCGTATCTTGTTCTGAGGCTGCTGCTTATGATTTCGTGGAAAAAAGGTTTTTACAATGTAGATAACGTACTCATGTATGCAGGAGATCCGGGAGTGAGGAAAACTCGTAAGATATACAACGTCGTGGAAAGGGCAAAGCTTGTAATAGCTGTTAGGTTGCTGGCACGGTTCTCTCAATCCAGTAACTCTCTCTCGGTACTCACAGCTTAGTTTATTCCTATCGCCCTGCTCTTACCACGGTTCCTGCTACTTCCACCACTAAGAGCTGTGAGAGATGACATTATATCATTATATAACCTGATACCTCTCGGATATGAAACGAGTGAAGAGAGATACTTTTCGTGTGAAACATAATATAATATATGTAGAAGACAGTAACAGAAGAGAATACACAGCTGCTCCTGCAACGTCTTCTGAAGTGACTGGTCCAATCCGAGTCCTCGGTTTTCAAATATGCACACACATAAAAACACGAGAGAATGTAAAAGCTGTTGCTGCCTCGCCTCTCTCTCGCTCTTGGCTTGCCTGCGATCTGTCGCTCTCTCTCTGTCTCTCTCTCTCCTATGTGCTTTTTCCCCAACAATATTCTAGGTTTCTCCCTAACACTTTACCTAATAATGATACAACGACCGAAAAGTTTCAGTGCAATGCGAGAGAACGTGTCTCTTTCCGTGTATTTCCTGATGTGAGATTGTGTGAGCAGCTCTGGTGTGAGCTCCTCTCGTCTTCTTGCCACCAATACCACTGCTTCGCCAAATGCTCACTAGCTTCACTTTAGTTTTCCTCACACACACATAGGAAAAAAATACTGATGATGACGATGATGATTCAGAATGTATGCCCCACCACTACTAGTTTGTTGTGTGTATGCAAGGTATCAGCGCGCATTGTGTGCACATACATACAGACAGACACTTTGAAACCCACCACCATCACCACCACCAACCACTATTGCTGCGACTACTGGCACTAGTTACTGCAGACATAACACTCATGTTCACGGCTTCCAAATCTCCCATTCCTCACACTGACTTCAACCTGACACAGTGAAAAAATAAAATAAGTTTGAGAGAGAAAGAGTGAGAGATCGAGAGGTTTTGGGTTCGCCGCTTCTGTTTTGTTGTTGTTCCTCTTCCACACTGCATGGCACGACTCATCGTCTTTTGCTGCCAGTGACCAAACGCAAATTGCCAGGACTTGGACTTAAATAACCCATGCGCTAATTTAGTGAATGTGCATCAATACGTTTCAAGCTGAACATTTATTTTTCACAAGTAATTCACTCGTTAACCGCAATTAGTTGACAACTGCATTAAAAAGCCAGGAGGATCGTTTACGCGCACGGAAGATTTGCATAAAAAGGAAGGGATCTCAAGTTGCCCGTATTTAATGAAAAAACATGCAAAGGCCTTATTTTTGCATACAAAGTTCTACAAATGTGAGAGTGTCAGTGTCTACGAAGTGTAGCTTGTGCTGAGTTCAAGGAACATAGCGACTGAAAGAAAAGAAACAAAAGTGTACGGAAACAAAGCCAGTTTACCCCGAAAAACAAAAGTTTTGGTTTTCACAAAAAGTGACCTGTTTGCAAAATTTGCATGAAAAACCATGTAAGCCTTATAGTTCCTCCGCAGCAGATACTCATTGTATGCAATAATTATGCATTGTCATTATAGCAACAATTGGAAACGATCATTCTCTTAGGACACGTTTCAACTAAAGTTTAATGTTTTGCATCAGTTAACAACATGTGGTGTGACCATAGTCACTTCAGTGCGCTCCGTGCTCATAGGAAGGAGACAAAACTTACACGTGAAAAACAGTAATAAAATAAAATAATTCCAAGTGATCAATTGGAAAAAACTGTCAACGCAATGTCAGTGTGAATGCTATGCGTTGTAAAAAAAATTCCCTCTTTATGAAATTGATCTCATAACATTGAAATGCAACGTCTGTTATTCGCGTACGCATGACAAGTAAAAAGTTTCATAGCCCATTCAAAAATTATTTCATGTGAAGTGTTGTTGACATCGAAAAAGTAATTGTCATAAAAGTTGTATTAAGATAGAACACCGAGGAAAATGAAATTGGGTGAATTCGGGAATTTACAAGTTGAAAGAGAAATAAAGTTTTAAAGAGGTGGAAAGCATCGGCTCAATGCGTTTCGAACCTCCAGTTTCAGTTTTACCAGAAATGGCGTTTCCGCCATTCCTTTTACCCAGAGCTCCACCAGCAGGACCTGCGGATTTTAGTGTGTCCTCACTTCTTAGCCAAAACCCGTATTTACCATTGGGAGCACCGGGGTATCCGCTGCTACCAAAATTGGGCCCCTACCCACCACCTCCAGCACCGCCTGGTGCACCAACCGATGATCTCAGACCTCTCAGAAGTATTCCACCCGATGATGATGGGGTTGTAGATGACCCCAAAGTGACACTTGAAGGTCGAGACTTGTGGGAAAAATTTCATAAACTAGGGACTGAAATGGTGATAACAAAATCTGGAAGGTAAATATTTTCTTGTCCTTTTCCCACTAATTTGTTTAAAATTCACTAAGGTACAGAAAAGTCCTTTCCCTCAAGAAGAAAATGAAAAATTTATGGCGGCTTCGATAGAAACTTTTGTGATAAAGTTGTGAACGTGTTCTAATTTTAATGTATGTGGAGTTTCGAGGGTTTCGGTCGCTAAATGACTGAAGTGAAAATTTTCAGCTATTTGAACTCTGTGAACACGAATTCGTTTTTATTTTATCAAAAAAGTAGTTGATTGGTGGCATGCATGCTAGAGCTACAGCCTTTTTATCAGGCAGAATAATAAGGATGATTCATATCGACGGCTTAAGGGTTTCCCTTTCGACTTTTCCAATTAATATGTAAATGATTTAAGCTTATAATTCGTACATTCAATAATAGTAGTCTTGTGATATAAGCGACAGTTTCAAAAGCTCTCAACAGATGCGATAATGCGACAGTGTGTTCAGGGAACAAACGAAATAAATAAATTTGCATACCTTTCTTGTAGGAGATAGCCCAGAATCAGTTTGGCCGTACTTAAGACAACATAGCAAACTGAACTTTAGTATAAAATTCTGATCATTCTCCACATCCAGGCTGGTCATGATATTGAAATGGTGATGGCAAAATCTAGAATGTAATACTTTTTTCCTTTCCTATAATTTCTAATTTGTTTACAGTATACAATGGTACTGCTTAAGTCCGTTGTTCCAAGAAATCAACGAAAACTAAAAGGCGTCTTTTAATGAAACGTATGTGATAAAGTGTATGTACGCAGACGTGTTCTAATTTACATTTTACATGCATGTGCGTGGAGATTTGAGAGGTCCTATTTCTTAAAGACTTTATCTGGTGAAAATGGAAGAATACACAGAGATACTTGAACTTTATGAGTGTTTTTATTTTTATCTATGCAGAAAATAATTGCTGGCGAGTATGCTGGAATTGTTACAAACCATTGTATCAATAATTAAAAACACATTGAGTTTTAGCGACAGCTTTAGGTTTGCTATTTCGAATGTTCAATTAATATGCAAATAATTCAGATTATCAGTAATAATTTAAGACCAGTTATGGAGATGACAGTTCTAAAAGTGCTCAATACATGCGATAAAGCTGAACTGATACTCTCCTGAAGTACACTAATTTAAAAACCTTACACGATACAACAAAATTATTTTAGCCGCGCTTAGCTATAAAAACCATGCTTTATTAGAAAAGTATGATCGTTTTTCTGTTGGGCCTTGGTATCGAAGATAGTATAAAAATAGAACTTAAATCTACAGCGTAATTAAATACCATAGCCGATATTGGAAGGTGTATTTACCGTGAGATTGTGCGTGAATCCATTAAGTCTTTGGTAATCATCTTTATTTTTGTAAGTCTGCAAAGCGTATATGTGTCCAACGCCACGACTAAAACGTTTTATCGACAATCAAGATACTTTTACACCTTTATACGATCGGTTTTCATGAATATGGAAAGAGTAAGGTGATCCTGTTTAAACCTAACGGTGTTCGCAGAGCTGACAAATACAAACGGACAGATGAGAACTATAGGCTCATTAAATAAAGTATTATGATCCATGAAATGGTATATTTTCTCCATTATCTGAGGGAATGATGAGTTCTCGTTTGTATGACATGTGATTAAGAAAAGTGTCTTTTTTGAAAATTGCGTATCTTGTGTCTAGAAACGGAATAGTACGTACGACCAACACAGGTCAGATGGATAAAATAAGTTCACTTTTAAACTGACGTTTACTTAGTTTCCTGCTACGTTGGTGACTTTTTGTATTCATTTGAAACTTGCAAAGCTTAGTGTTTTGAATACAGAAAGAACACACACGCATACCTACACACCTGCAGAATGCATAAAATAATATGAAGAGAGAGGAGAGCACAAGAGAAGAAACTTACTAGTCTCATTACTGTTTTCATCACCACTACCTCCATTACTGTGTTCATTTACAAGCGATTTTGCTATATAATGTTCTCAGTCGTAGTCATCATCGTTCTGGTCATTATTATCATCGCACGTAATACACATACTCCATAACCATTATCATCAGTATGCATAATCATCATCATCGTCCAAACTAACTAAAGCTGTTTTCTTCATCAATCATCTATAATGCGAATATGTATGTTACGAAAAAACGCCAAACAGCAACGCACACCGGCTTAGCACCTTCAAAAGAAGTGACTTTGGGTTTAGCGATGCATGTTTTGTCTTGAATTTCCTGAATTGAAACAAGACAAGGTTTTAAATTATAGGTTTACATGTGGCTAAAACTATTGAACAGACAAAAAATAAAGCACATAAGATTGAGTAAATATTTTCACGTTTCAGCGAAATGAGTTACACACTCTAGCGGATGATGTGCATTTTTTAATATTGCCATCCGATAGACGCTCTATAGGGCAACATTAACAGTTGATAATTACAAAAAGTTTAATATCGTATTCCACCTGATTGAAATTGCAAAAGCACATGTATTTTTATTGGAGCCCACTAGAAATACATTCAAACACAAAAAGTCCAGTCTTGTAATATTTCAAAATTGAAAGTATGTGTAGTACGGTGCCAGCCGTTTCACGAAGTTTTGTAACGCAGAGTTAGAAGAACATGGAAACGTTTGAGATAAAAACGGCCAGAAGTGTGTATTTTTACCCCATTCAGAGTTTAAATTGGTTCCTTATTACTTATTACTTCAAAAATATGTGCGATGCGAGTGTTTGCATATCCATAAGAGTAAGAAACAAGCAGAGATAAACGCATTTTTCCGATGTGTATTATGCAATGATTGAATGCAGTTGAGGAAAAAATGACCATGTTGCTGCTAGTAAAGTGACTAGCTAGTAGTTAGAGGTTTCAAGTGAATAGAAGTATCAACAAGAACTGCTTGTGCTTGTAATAATAAATTACTTTCAGAAGATGATTATGACTACCTTGAGGCAGGTGAGCAAGACTAGAAGAGAAACAAGAGAATGCGTTTATTTTTCCCTTCAGCCTGTAGTTTATTTGTTCGTGTTAAAAAATTTAGTGTATGTGACGGCAGGGTGATGTTGGTACTATCACTACTACCGCAGACCTTATTCAAATTGGAAACATAAAAGATGGAAGACGAAAAACATCGTACGGCGGAGAGCCGTAACACTGATGATGACGGTAATGGGTTGGCTCTTCAAAACTACTACTAAACTCATAGACAGTCTGAGTTGTTGTTCTTCAACTATCTTCCACGACAGAGTCATAAAGTGTATAACTAGTAACTGATAAAGCCTTTTACGCTGTAATAATGCTGTACGTTTGTTTTACCTTCATTACTACTACATGAACATTTTACAAGAAATTTTCTACCTGTGATGTCTGTTCAAAATGATTCTGTTATTTCTCTGTGTCATCGTAATACAAAAACCAAAGTACAGAGATCGAATTTTTACGGAATTCTATAATTTTAAGCAGACGTATGCATATTGTATAACAAATGCTGGAAGAATAATTATAGTTCACCTTTAAGTGGACAATTTTCTACGTCGATTGAAACGACGACGATAAGCGCGTAGGGTGCATGGTATGGTGGGGAAATCGGAAATGCAATTAGTGTTTTTGCAATATTAATAGCACATATCAAATTAAGTGAAAATTCAATAAATGATTTTGAAGTAAATGGTATTGATTGTCTGGATAGCAATGTAATAACAGTGACTATGTACTGGAATATCTAGCAGCCTGTTCGTACTGTAGAGTATTACTACTTCAACTTGGTCACTTTCATATGGATGATTATGATTACTACTTTGCAGTTAATTAAATAGTACCTGTATTATCTGGTATATCTAAGATGCTAGAAAAGTAAAACTCTGATAAGTTTGCGCTTTTCTCCGTTCTTCTTACTGGAGAACGACTAATTTATTGATTTACAGTCCTCCATTACCCCTTGTTATAGCCTGCCTCTTCGAAACTGTCACCATGTCATAGCCGGTGCTAAAACTATTGCCGGGGCTCCATTTACACGACAGCCCCCTGTTTAAAATGACAAATACATATACAACAGTCCATATTATGTACATTTGCAGTACGGTTTGAATTGGAGTGTTTTTGTATAAATTTTGAGTCTTACAAAAAATCGTTGCTGCGTTGTCAAGCACCCGAGTTGTTTCAAAATAGTGTCGCCGATGTTATAGATTCCCTTTTGTCTCCTCCAAAAAAATCCTGCATATTATATCCTGGTGCTTTATGGTACATGGACGTTACTTGAACACATATGTTTAAGCAGAACAAGCATAATATGTTCAATTTGCCTTCGGTAACTAATTTTTTTTAAATAGAGCGTGTTTCATATGAATGTATTAATACAGATTAGATCGGATTTAGTCGGTCCAAAAACTAACAACATTCATCATTGTAAGACCACAAACAACAGATAATGAACGATGTTTTTTCTATGAGCTCAATCGAATACATACATAATGCAAAAATTCTCCACGAATAGCAAACCCATAGTCTTACGTACAAATTACGAAGGCAAAATATTGTTAGATCTTGAAACAGTTAGAAGATTTTTTATTGCATTTTTCCGTTGGTAGTCATTTGGAATCAAAACTCTTTAAGACACACTTACAGTTTTCAGTGTATGCTCTTGAGTATAAGCTCAACAAATATTATTTTGTAGTACGCTCATTGTTTAGAACAAACAATTTGTTTCTATAACCGATGTGAGTATATACTCTAATGGATATATTGGATGTCTTGTTAGTAACATATGAATGCTCACTAGTTGTCAGGAGTTGACAATGCAATGTGGGTAGTTGATGATAAAACATGGCTCCTCTCCTATCGTGTTCAGCATCTTGCTACACAATATTGCACTGACGGAGGGAATGCTAAACACACATTCAGAAAAATGTGCTATAATAATTCTCACATACTTGTGCTAGCACAAATCTGCTGTAAGTACCGCATTCGCATTGGGGATAGACTATCTGGTTTTGGTTTTTAGCTCTATAAGCTTTCATGTTACGTGATGGCAGTAGTAAGTTTTATTATTCCTCCTTCTGAACACAATTGTCGTCGTGATGAATAAAATACTAACCCTTCCTGCCTATCCATGTTCCCATCTCCTCACACTGAGCTGTCGTACATATTTAGACCGATGAATGATCATGATTTTCTGTATTTTTCTTGAGCAATTCGGCTCACGCGGATTAAGTATGAAAAGAAATAAAAAACGGTAAGAAATGGTTTCTCTTTAATTTCGATGCACACTCAATGTAAAAATTGAATGCATACTCCTTGCTGACTCGTCACAACATGCTATATTTCCTTACGAAGATTCCCTACTCCATTCTTCTCCCATTTTGTTAAACTGGTATTAATATTATGTTTGCGCTATATAAGGAAAAGAGGAGAGAGGCGATGAGACCGGATTTGGCCAGCCGGACGCTTTAATAACACCCTTTTCAGTGAATTTATTGGCTACCATAGTTAAGCTGCTAGATGCGTTAATTTGATCACATGGGTCGATTACACGAGGAGTTTTTACAAGCTTCGGTTTGTTCCGCTCAGGTTATGTTGTCGCAGCTTGAATATGAACATTAAATGAGTTTCGCCAAAACGGAATCTTTCCAAGTTCACGGACAGACGAAATACGAAAGTGTATAGGCACAAAAGTAAACACTTTTGCTGCTCAGTTGTTATCTTTTGAATTTAATTTTTACAGTATATTAAATATTCGTGTAATTTAGTATTTGATATAGATCTGGCTCTTTACCTTAAGGATATTGGAGCTGTGAAGAATCAACCATTAAACGGATAAAGATGGATAAAGGTTATCCTAGGAAGACTAGAAATTTTTCCAAAAAGGTGAAATTTCTATTCCAATGGAAATTCTACATACATTCATTCTGTATTTGTATCATCGAAACAGGGGCTGATTTTTATTTTCAAATTGTATTTATCTTCAGGTTCTAAAAATAATCCCAGGCCTAACACAAACATTGAATGGGCATACTTTCAGGCCACCTCTGCATAGATATTTATATTTGTTATCCTGATTATATGAGTTTGTATCATGGTACAAAAATGGACGAATACAAGAACGATTACAAGAGATAAACTTTTATTTTTTCATGTTACCACTAAACAACCTCGTATTTAGAGAACGCAATTTGTGTGCTCGACATTATTTTATTTCGCCCCGTTTCAGATGACAGGGAAATAAGGGAGAGATGATTCTATTGACGATAATCAAGTTTCTTCAACTCCCTGCGGTTTTTCAGTGTGCTCGACAGTTTCATGTCTCATTGTTTCTGTTGTTCGGCCGTATACCAGTGAGCGAAGACTGCATGGTTGTTCAATATGGTCCTTCAGAAGAAATATGCACTGTCGGTAAATTTTAGTTTCAAAAATGTGCATGAAGATTCATGTAAAACGTTAAACAAATAGAATCGATTAAAAATCCTATTCTAAAAAAATAAAGCAAAAAATCAAAGTGAAAATGAGACAATCTGTCAAATGCATATCAGTGAGCTTTTTTAAGTTTAATGAAGTTAGCTGTTTTATGAAGTTTCATAGATGTTGATCCTACAAAATACTCTCGTGCACGAATTGATACTGAAATGTAGAACAGGATTTTCATATAGATACGGAAGTAGAATCTGTTGTTTTCTGTGAGCTTCATTGGCAATGCTTAAAGCCACAACAATTGAACAGAAAATACCATTTTTCAGATGATTTCAACTGGCAACTGATGAAGCTGATAATATAGCTTTAAGCTCCTGTTCAACAGTGGGACTGCTGTGTAAGATCAAAAGCAGAAAATCCGAACAAAAATGGGGGAGTGAGCTATTCTCTATAGTATAATAGTTTTTGGTTTTTAGTTGTTGTAATAGTCTGTTGAAGAGGAGAAACGGGAGCAGCAGAAAATGATTATTATGATTCTCTCCAATTCGCAGTTAATATATTGTGCGCACTTATTTTTTGTGTTTAGGTGGAATTAGGGATGAGGAATTACGGCGGTGGTTGTGTCAATGTCGGTGGTTGTAGGGAAAATGCTGGAAAGGCAGACAATTATTATGAAGGCTGCTGCAACAGTCATTTTATTAAATGGATGTATTATGCGTTGCATCATATATCACTTGGTAGAGGGATAGATGATCGTTGGTGTATGATTTCTACGAACGCATGTCTCCTTTATTCTACTCGAAAAGGTTACATCCATACATTTGCACGTCGGTCTGTTACGTTTGTTTATTTTGGAGTAAAGGGAGAAAGATATTTTTATAGTTGCTATGCTTGTACATATTAGCAGAACCATGATAAGCCACAACTTTAGCGGTGAGAATTAGTGGGGACGTGCGCTTGGTTGCTTGTCAATGGCAAGAGATTAATTTAGTGTAAGTTGGCAAAGTGGTTTGGATTTTGTGTAGATGATCTGATGAAGACACGGATCTCGCATCAGGGATAGAGGATGGTACGAGTTTTAAGCGTTATTTGTTTCATCTAGCATTAAATTCACAATTTGAATTGAAGGTGTACACACAAGACATTGGGCGGTTGGAATTATCGTAAAAATGCTGTCGTTTCAGCAAGAACAATAATTTATGAAAGTGTGCATGCATACTTAACATCTGAATAGTAGCTTTATTTCATGAGAAGTGTCACTAAAAGAAAACTTTCTTTTTATTCCCTGTTATCCTCGCACGAATGAAGCATGCATTGGTTATGCAATTATTATACACGCTCACAAAAAAGACGTACATACATTTAAAAACGCAAATTTTTACTCCACCAAGATGGAGTATAGGAAAAAACCTCACAATGCATATGGAGAATACAGACGCGAAAGCAAGGCAGACTACGACCATTACATTAGATTTTGTGTGATTCAGTCAGGTTTTAGTGTGCTGAACTAAGTTAAGACATCACCAAAGCTCCGATATGTGTCTACCCGTGAGAGACCCTATCCATTTTACTAAAAGTTTAATGTATGTATCAAAAATGGAAAGCATAAAGGGAAACATCACCCAAAAACGTACTTATCTTTTCAGTTTGATGAGAGCCTTTTTATGGTGAGATAGTGCAGGAAAATAAGTGAGAGAGAAGCAAGGGCAATGCACACACATTCGAGTGAGAGGGATAGAAGACGAAGAAAAAAACAGAAGTAAGTTATACGATTCATCTGAGTCATAGTCATCATGATGAGAGCAAGCGTGGACTCGACTCGCTCTTCTTCACATCTCATCTCATTGATTCCATTCTCCCTTGGTGCTAGCTCTCCTTTAAAAAAATACTACTTGTAATGCTCCTACGTTTTTAGCTCTCTCTCACTCGCCAAAATACGATGTGCGGTTCTAGAGCAGATCCATTGAGCGGAAGTGCTATCTTTTCTCCCTTTCTTTCTCTCTCACATTCACTTTCTCGCTCTTTTCCCCTTTCCTTCATCCCATTATATTTTGTATAAAATGATGCTTATATTATATTACATATACTAATATCCGAAAAGGGAGATGGTGCGGTGGCTTTTTTCTCGCTGCCACTCTCCAGAAAACATGTCTCCCTCTTAACGCTATATACTTTCAGTGCTTTTTTTACATGTTCCACACTCCAACCATCTCATATTATGAACACTAACTCGCCACAAACACATCAGAGAGAGAAGGGGTATGGGAAAATGAGAGGGAATAAGAGCGAGAAGATGTGTACATAAAAGGCGCTGAAACTGGCAGCAGCTCGTGTGTAGAGAAGTTAGATGTTTTTTCACTGTGTGCCATGGAAAATCTTTCTCTCTTCGTTTAGAATAAAGTCGACGAGACAGAGAAAATACTAACATAAGTGCATGTTTGACTGTGATATATATCCTTTCACTTATTTCTCCCATTTTGCCTCTGGTTTTTGTACGCATATGTGAGGTTTAGACAGGGAATCGTGGTTGTTACATTAATAGGTAGAGAAGGTACACACTTCTTTTTCATACGCTTTTGGTATTTATTTCCAAAACTTTCGGAAAAATAGCAGCTACCATTTGAAAGAAGTGTGATAGGGAGTAATGGGGACTTATTTTTGGCTGTATACATAAATGGTACTGCAGTATGTAAGTGAATTTGAGAATTTTTTCTTATTTTATAGAGATTTCAAGTTGCGTTAGAATTCTCTTCCCCATTTTAGCTACCCACGTGAAATTGGACAAATTTTATGACTTGTCTTTACATAAAAAATAAATGAACAACTTGAATAGATATTGTCTCTAGTTATAAGGAGAGCAAGCAATTCATACCTTACACTATATTTGAGGAAAGAAAGTGACTTAGCAATGAGGGCGGCCTCCAAGGTCCGCCAAGAATATCCGAGAAGATATTTTGAACAGTAATGTTTATACTACAGGTTTGTCCAGAGGTGCAATGAATTTCTGAAGGACCTAACTTCTTTGCTGAATGCTTACATTGTCGCCGAACAACTTATAAATTGATAACGAAACGGTGCCCATAGCAACATTGTCGTTCTTTACGTTATAAAAAGTACAAACACATAAAGTTATAAATTTTGTACATCTACGTGTCAGTTAAGTTGTGCTGAGTAGCATTTCTCTTGATCTACTCTACTATCTGTGGGGGAAAATTGCTGTTTTTACAAGGAATGTCGAGTAAAAAATCAAAAGAAATAGGAAGGAGGAAAGTTGCAGGAATGGAATATCAGGAGATAGGACGGATAGTAGACTTCCCCCAAAATGTATGAATGTCGAAAAAAAAATTCTCAGCCTTAGTAAGCCTTCTTTCCACTCATATCTTTCTTACATATCGTTTGTGCCCTTTCCTAATTCTCTTTCATGTATCTTTCTCTGACATCACAACACACTTGCTGTATTTATTCTTTGCCACTTCGCAATGAACCAACTATATGATATATATATGTGTTTCCCTGTATCTACGCTTCAAAGTTATTATCTATAACTATTTACTTCATACAACTACATACACAGCAAAATAAATGGACAGACAAAGTATAGAGAAACAAGAAAAGGAAACTGGTGTAAGAAGCAACCCAAGTTTCACGGTTTGATATTTATTACCATGCTCATAAGTTTCCCAGTAGAAAAACTAAATATTATGATCACATTGGAAAAAGAGTCTATAACTTTCTTCCCCCTCTATCACACTTTATTTCGTGTATCAGCAAACTGCTTTAGTATTCTAGGATTTTTCTCTGAATTTCGCTGGAACATGTGTCAAGACCAAGCCGTTTGAAGAGCGGTAATACAATTCGTTGTACATGAACCAAAAACTGACACGAAATACTACTAATGCGTTGAAAAACTTGAAAAACGTCTAACTATGCACTCCGTTATATCATACATAAGTAGTAGAGGATAAAAATAGACAGTCAAAGTGTCTATTATTGTGTGATTCTATAGGTGAATGATTTTTGCTACAGACTTTGTCGCAAAAGATTGTTGAGGTGAGTGTTAGGAAGCACTTCATTAATGAGCTAATTATTATTTATCATAAGTGAAAATAGTTAATCATATAATAAGAAAGCATGTTAGAACAGACACACGGTTATTTTGGGTTCACTGCAGATTACGTAATATGATATTTTTGATTTATTACTAGGCAATTTTTGTGATGGGTAAATTGCATTATCAAGAGTTATAAACCAGTCTCCCATGGGAAAACCATAAATACAACCTGATCAGGATGCGTCCATCTACCTTTGAAAATGGAATTTAATACGCGGAACCCTACTGTAGATAAAAAGGGAAGAGAATACGTAGTAACTTGTCATATTGATTGAAGAGTATCGATGTATGTCATGTGCAACTTGAAACTTTTCCAAGAGAACGGTACCAGTAGTTTGTTACCGAAAGTAAAATCGGAAATGACTCTTTTACTCCTTAGCACCGGCCAACATATATTACTAAGCAAAGTATCTCATACAGTATAAAAACCTTCAATCAGTGAGAAGGATTAGTTGTCGGGTAGGATAATTCATACATCAACAATGATGAAGGTTGTGGCACTTATACAAGCCAATAAAAGTATCGGAGGTCTCATATTTTGTATGACTATGATCGAAGAAGACAGTCAATTTCGGTTATGCATTGGAAGGCAGGTTGTTCAAGTTTAAGCCATCCGTTCTTACACATAAGTCACGCAAGGTAGTGAAGTCATTTTTAAAGCCAAGAAAATTCTCTGAGGCTTTAACAGATAATCTAGTGTTCAGTCAATAATTTGAATGTAACAATACTCTTTCAACATCTGAAGTTAGTACGGGTGTTTTGTTTTATGACTTACCAACATAACAGCAGCCGTTAAAAAAACGTAAGTCACAGCTAAGGCAAATACAATGTCATCTACTGAACTTTACCTTTGTGAAATCCTTAAAAAGCTATGTCCCACTCATTATTAATCTTTTTCATAATTTACTAGGGCCATGATTTCATCTAAACTCCCCAACCAGCCTTCTGACGTAAGAATGTTTTACCAGAAAACAACATTATGGAAGTCATCAAATTTGTGACCACATTAGTTTAATCACACATGAACAATTTCTCTCCATATTCAGTTATTTAAAAGAAGAATACTTCACATGATGCAAGAATATTTTTTGTCAGTTATACTACACAAAAAATCAACACGTAATAATGATGTAATGAAGAGGAGAGGAAGGGCAAACTGCTGTGATTGTTGGTTATGCGATTATTACATAATAGCAGTAACAATGGAATAGCTAACAAAGTGGAGTAGTTTTTGTGTTCGTAGGAAGCAGTTCAACATATCGGGGGCTTTATTTTTTTGTTTTTGAGCATTAAAATCACTCGCGGGGTTCCATATAAAAATGTTCACCTCACTAAAGGTAAAAAAGTAAGACTGAGTATATTTTACTTACGTCTGGCCGTGTGTCTAGTTAGTACAACAAATGGTACCTTTCAGCGTTCAGGACAAACATTTTTTGAGGCCTTTCCGATACGTACATCGGTTAAAGAGTAAATTTAGGGTTTTGTAAAACATGGTGCCGTGTATCACCAGGGGATTCCATGCCTCTTCAGTCGTCATCAGAAAACATCAGCAGTAAAGATCCTATGTGCTTGTAATAATGCATGAAATCTGAACACAATAATCCGTCATCATCATCGTTGTCGGGAATCTGTTTCCTTTTTGATCATTGTGTTGAGTTATATTATCAGTTAGTTGCAGTTGTGGTGTGTAGCCTTTGAAGGGAGTTGTTTTTCTTTTGTGCAGCTTTTTCGATTGACTGGGCGAG
The DNA here is from genome assembly GCA_019593645.1 of Akabosia matsudoensis. Taxonomy (NCBI): domain Eukaryota; kingdom Metazoa; phylum Arthropoda; class Collembola; order Entomobryomorpha; family Paronellidae; genus Akabosia; species Akabosia matsudoensis. The sequence continues at coordinate 92,390 of VICI01000001.1, read as the reverse complement.
AGAGTTATTAAAAAGGAAGAAGTACAATAGAAAAAGAGAACAAAATTATCATGGCGTTTTGAGTTATTATGATTTAAAAAAATAAATTAAGAGGCGGAGTTTCGCTCCCCGAGTTTAATCCACTTATTAACTGGCCTTGTCGTCATGATCTTTGTGTGTGATTATATAATCCGTTGGGAAATGTCTTTGGGAACCCTCTACCTCAATTGCTAGTTATTATTATCGTTTAAAGTCCATATGAAATCAGGAAGAACGGTTGGTACTACTACTGACAAAAAAAAAAACTCTTTTGAAAAATTTGAAAAGTCAAAAAAGGCACATTTTTGTTTTCATTTTTGGCCCTACACATTATTTGGCAATTTCAAAAAGGCATGAATTTAAGATTTTACTTCAAAAATGGATTTTTTGCTTTAGTGTTTCGCACGTGATTTACTATTTGCTAACTTCCTTGTCATCTTATGGATAAATAAAGTCGCTTTTGCTTTTCTAACGATTAAAAAATATACATACATATTAGTATTGAACACTTGAGCTGTACTACGAACAAAACGCAACATTTTAACAAAGATATAATTTACTGGAAATCTCATTAACGATCATTACGTCGTACTAGAATTGCCGCAGTGAGAAGTATAGAGGCAACGGCATCTCATACATGGAGTTATGAAGGGAGGGACTTGTATTAGCTATAAAACTGCCTGGCTAAATGTTTTTGATTGAGCCCACTGTTCTGTGAAGGGCTTCTTCCTCATTTTACATTGTAAACGTCGCATACTATTCGTTGTAAAAAAGCATTAAAAATATACTCCATACTGCACATGCAGGAATATTGAACATTGTCCTTATTCATTTATTGTATGGTTAAATGTGGGATGTGTATTTTTCATGGTACTTCTTGTTGTAGTTGTATCACTTGGCGATCTCGACGGTTATTACGATATTTGATACGATGTAAGTTGGTCGGACCCTTGTGAATTCTCATTGAATGGCGAAGCCATGAGAACAGTTGTGGTCTACAAAACGTAATAATGTCACGAGTAGAGTTCTGCTATCCAAGTTTGGTTCCTACTCTCCCTTCTTTTAAACCCATTCATGGCAAACTTTTAAATTTTATAGGGGAAAAGTTTTTGAAAGTTTTGGTGCTGGAGAGGTCTGTTGATAAAAGAAGGGATCGATTTAGAAATCGTACAAATGTAGCTCTCAATTGAAATATGTTTGTGTATGTAAGATAACTTGTCCATGCACACAGACGCATCAAGATTACGAGATATGAGTTTTTATAAGTTCATTCTGGAAACTCATAGAACAATAAAATTTGTTTTGTAATTCAGAGCATCGGTACGTTTTATCTGGCTCATAGACGAAGAAACAAACATGTAGCATAAGAAAATGACTAAGTTTGGTTTACATGCTGGGAGCACCATTCAACTTTGATGTAATTGATAACAATGTGCCTTCGATCATTGCTCTCGTCTGTTCGTATTAACAAACTTGAAGAACCAACTTGTTTGAGGCGAGGGAGAGTTTTTGTCCAAATAGCATATTGTTATCATGTTAGTATGGATTTCCCGGCTGTCCAGAACGGCAACTGATGCAATAAAAATCAATTTTTGAAAAACAAAATGGGCCAAATGTTTGCGCAACATGTAATAACTCTGAATAACGCTTCTAAAGCTTTGACCTTTTAAAATCTAATTCAGTAAAAGTTAAACCCAACTGTAATAGGGTGAGTATATATTATCGTTAATATCGACTTATAGACACTGTCATAGCTTAGAATGAGGAAAGTCCGTAGAAAAACCATGAGGAAGAAAGCCTATCTATTGTTTTCTAAAGTTGAATATTTTATGGCGTAAAAAGCGTACATTTACAAACTCAACTTTTCAAGAAAAATGTAACAGCCTATTGGTAATAGAATTAGATATGCCTAAAGGTCCATCTTTTTTACTAGTACGAAAATTTTTAATGATGCGAGTAATACTGTGTAACTTATCTTCTCTGTTACATGACCAGCAATTTTATGTGATAAATATGGACATAAACCGAAAGAAATGACGAGAAACCTTTAAATTTGAAAATTTGCGACGTTTCAAAAAATGACTTCCGTGATTCCAAGTACTCCAAATTATTAGTGATCGTAAGACAACACGCATTTGGACACGTTAGCCATCAAAACCTATTTCATGTTCTGGAAATGGGTTGTACAAATCGAACAAGTGAAATAAGAGCAACGGGAGGGAGTCGCCAAAGGTGGAGACATAATGGGAGATTTCCAAGTAATAACACGAGAAAATTGGTTCAAAGCATGAAAGCATAATACCGTATACCTTTCGATAATCCAAATTTATCTTACCATGGTTTTTTATGCATTGACTAAAAAATAAAAGTGACGCAACAGAAGAAAAAAACTTGACATTTTTTATCCAGTGATATCTGATTCGGTTACAACAAAAATATAAGTTATTTCACCCTGTTTAATATCAATAAAAGACAATACCTTGAACAATTTTGACGTGAAACGCTCATTTAAAATTCATTTCATGGAAACTCCCATCATCCATGTTTCCACTGTTCACATTTTGTGAGTATTTTTCCAATTTTATTTTAAAGCTACAAGATAAACGAAAATTCAATTCCATTCCTCATGATCCATGCAATTTTTTAACGAATAGTAATTGGCAATTGGCTTCAAGAAACTCCCTTTTAATGTTTCATAAAAGGCCTAAGTCCTCGTCAAGTTATAAGAAATGAATGAAGTGTGTCCTACTGCTATTTATGAAAATTGCCTAAACTATCAAATTAAATGTTACGTTTCTAACTTTTTTTAGCATTTTTTTTAACGTAATGCATTACCTTAGCAATTTAGAGATATGAATTTGTACAATACTGTCATAAATACATCATCCGTCATCACTAGATACTAAGGCGTGGATGTCCTCATAAATATCTCACTGCGTGGAGTTTTACAACTGCGTGTACAGAAAAGAAAAGGTGTGTGGTTTTGAATCGAGTGGAGCCAGTTTGTGTCTGCATCCCCAGGATCAGCCAGGGCGCATGTATTGTTTTACGGAGATACATTTTTCGAGGGTTTTCTCGGCGCCCTTCAATTCTCCTGGGTCGATGCATCCGAAAAGGACGAGTCTCACACCACTGTTCTACATTAGCTCAAGCATGAGAGAACCAAATTTTTACCGCTGTGAATATGGCAATAAAGAAAAAGAAAGATGAAAAACGGATGTTTTCCCCGTGATCCAGTTTGTCAGATGAGTTTTTCTAGTTTACGTTTTGGGAGACGTTGTATTTAGAAATATGAACCATTTTGCGTCCACAAAAATTCAATCCAGCTTGAAATAATATGCTTAAATAAAGGTATAGAGATGAAAAGGTGTTATCATAATTCACACTGAAGTTTTAGAGTTCGATTCCAAGATGTTTGTCAAGATGAGTCTTGTGTAACTGATATAGGATAATGATGAAAAAAGATGATTGCGAAGGACGATCTCTGTGTGTGTGTTTGCAGTCCCTTTTGCAAGTTTTTACTCTTGTTGGTTTTCTTTATCATGCCTTCGTCATCGCCTTAGGATAATCTTACGCTCTTTCATATTAAATATAACTAAGTTCGTGCTGATGCTTGAAAAAGTGAATATCCCTGAGAGATACCAAAGATAATAGGGAAAATAGCTGCTCGTTTTCATCCACTCATGCATATGATTGAGTCAACAAAATTATTAGGAGATAGTTTTGGTGTCTGTGTTATAAACAAACATATTTAACCCGAGGCTTAGAGATCATTTGGACCAAGATGAAAAAAAGACCTCCAGTTGCCAAGACGCGTAATTGCTAAGAGGAGTACAGTTTTAATGTGTACAAAGGGGCCGAAAATTCTAAGGAAGTTTCCTATTCTCATTTACACAACAGTAAGCTCATCCCCAAGCCCTTATCTTGATCTACTCATCCATCGACCCACACACTTGAAGACAAGGATCATCCATGAAGACCAACAACATTAGCAACTAGGAAAAAGTAAATATACACAAATATGATGCTCGCGTAAGACAGGTATTCAAGAAAAAAGTGAGCTTTTGCAGAGAAGCAGCGGTGTCTCGTTCACCCTCTATATATTAAATCTCACACAGAGGAGCTCATGCTTCGATAGAAATGCAGTTGTACTCAGGTTGGAAGTCCTGTCTGCTGTTATTTTATCATCAACCTATGCACCAAAATGATAGCGAAAAAGACCCAAAATGTATGCAATTGCTGTCTACTTGATCAAAATTTTGGCGTCACCTTTACTATACTGTCATGCACATGAATATTTTTGCGCTTATCCTTTTCGTCTGGTCGCTTAGGTGCGAAGTGTGGCTGCTGTGTTACTACTTAATTAGGGAATCGCTTGCAACTTGCCTCTTGCGGAGTTTTACTCTGCATCTTGATGGACTAGACAGGTTAATGTTAAAGATAAAGAAAAACACATTAAATCAGGACACACAATTTTAAGGTGAGAATAGTCGAAGTATTTATAAAATTAGGTGTCCTTGTTTCCCAGGAGTAGTATAGGATATGAGAGCATTCAAAGAAGTTAAGATGTTTTGCTTGTAAAATATCCCTAAAGTTACCACTTATCCCGCATAAAGTTAGGCTTGTCAGCCAAGCTTCGCTGTAGGTGCATCAGCAAAGCTTTGCAAGAAACTGCGCCACGTATATACCTCTTTGTAGTGTCGGATAATTGCAGACTGCTTTTCAGCTGCAACCCTCGTGTGGAATAAAATTTTGGTATTAATCTAGTAGAGTTTTATTAAAACAACAATTAAGAGCTACCTTAGAGTGTAATTTGAGGCTCTAATTCGTTTCTGTTTGATTTATTTCGGCTTCTGGTAAATTCGCCTTGGCGATTTGAACAGCATTAGACCAGCGATTAGGCTTGAAATAATTACGAAGAAGCTTTTTTGTTTTTGTTGAATGGGTTGTTATTGGGACTGGGCTTCATCTTCAGATAACGCTGGAGCGTTCTTAGATGCGCTTACGTAGTTCGGTACGGAGTACTCAGTAAATAGTTATTTGCGAATGCGAATGAACTATTTTCTCCATTTACGAAACTAAATTCCATTTTAAGACAAATTTGGGAAGAACAAATTCATCACTAAAGTTTTAGATATATGGTTTGCGAGATCGTACATCAAACAAACTGATCTCACGTAGTTTTACTGCAATGGTACATTAAATACGATAATTGTTAAGATAACGAAAGTTTAGTAAAGCTCACACTGTAGAAGAGAAGCTTTAAGTTTCTACGTGTTTAAAGCAAACCTTTGTACAAACTTTTATGTTAATTGCCAATGACTAGTATGTGCCAACTATAGTAAGGTTGCGCTTTCATTGAAAGTCGTATGTCCAGCATTAGACTTCTCACAGGACAGGACAGTGGAGCACATGAACATCGCTCATGCTGAGCAGAATTAGTAGCACTCAATTTATTTTTATCGCCTTAGTACATTGATAGTCTGCAAAATTTAAGAACAGTATCAACCGTAGATTTCAACGCGCCAATTCGCCGCATTCTTCCATTCAAGCTGGAAAGTTCAAGATTAAAAACATGAAAGAATGTAAAAGCAGTAAACACTTATTTTGTAAAGTTGAAAGAGGTGATGAAACTAATAGCAATGCAGTATGGAAAGAGGTTATCTTTCAATCAATTCTCTTCGACCAAAAACTCCTCGGCAAGTTGCGAATTATAGTTTTAAATATGATAGAAAATAAGTTCTTATTTGAAACTGCTGTATTTAATAATAAGTCGAAATATGCCCAAAAACTAAGTTATACTTTGACTTCCTTGCACCCAATGCATCTTGTCACTCAAATGTATCGAAATTTAATCCCTATTGTTTCTTTTCTTGACCAAGGTTGTGGCCGATCAATTTTGTTTCCAATGGACTTCTTATTCGATACAAAACCCTTTCGATTAAAATAGAGATACGCAAGAGTAGTTCTTTGTAAACACAAGTATAACTCCAAACTTCAACCGCTAATAGGTACACAGTTGAGGAGCGTTGAATAATATTTGGTTGCGTTGTTTTTGGACTCTCAATCCCATTTCTAGTATTGTATGATAGCTATCTGCAATTATGTGCTTGCAATTTGTTTCATCGTGCAAGGCAATGAGACCGAGCAACGAAAAAAATTAAGTAATTGGTGCTGAAGGCGTTCGTGAATTGATTAATACTTGACAGAACTTACATGTTTTGTTCCTATGAATGTTTAAGAAGTCCAATTACGAGAATCCTTTGGGCTTTAAGGTTGCCGAAAAGTTTTAGATTTTCGTGCGATCGACGAGCGACATCAGCAGTTATGTCATTGCGTCGTGCTTGGCGATCAAAAATTGCAAAAATCGGTCGATGATGGTCTTTGTCATGATTTTGAAAGAATAAATTTGCAAAATACAGTCGTGTTTTATGAATCTTACAATTGTAGACTTTTTTAAAGGATTCTTTGACGGCCAATATATAACGAGTGTTCAGTTCAGTAAATCGACTATAACGGATGAAAATGTAGTATCTCACCTTTTATTGTTCAGAGTCTCAAAAAAGCACACGATATTCTGCTACTACAAACCCAATGCTCTTAGTAAAGAAACAAAGAGAAAATAGAATAGCCCCTAATTATGTAAAATCCAATGTTTAATCAACTTCGCATATTTAGGATCATGATCGTGATTGGAGAAAATTGCTAGTAAAATATACATAGTCCATTAAAGTTTGACTTTTTTCGTTTTACCAACTTGCGTAGAAGGAAGAAGTACAACAATGTACTAACAAAGCTAGTGCTTGAGCCTTGTTATTTCTAACACTGTCACACCACTAATGTTTGGAATCATAGAAACTTAGTGATAAATTTGTGCTTTGTGTGTGACTCAACTGATACCTGATGTTTAGTATATCACGAATACATTTTGCAAGTGGACATAACAAAGTAAGTTCACAGTTAGTTCAAAGGACAGAAAAATTAGGCGTTGTGAATACTCATGAGCGCTTTAATCGGTTTCGTAGGAAATTTTATGATGATATGATAAAAAATCTTCTTTGAAAAAACCAATTCCTAATTCGAAGCAAAAGAGTTCGATCATCACAGGATCGCTCATCAATGGCCGCCTCAACAACAGTCAACAGTGACATCATTTCTCTCCGACTGAACCATAAATGATGGATTGACTTTGGTCGTGAACCGACGAACAGTTATGTACCGCGTGTTAGTAATAGCTTGCTCGTCACAGGCTCAATGCCTTTTCAATCATCGTATCAAACACTAGTACGAGTATCTTATCAGTTCCTTAAGTTTTGGACGTCCAAAAAATAAATTGTGATAAATTTAAAATGTTTAAACCCTAATGCTTGTTTACCATTTTTTATAGAATATGTAGGTTGTTTTGTTGAGGATGTAAAGCAGTGATCATTTCTTACCGTTGTCATACTTCCGCCTGTCGCTTTCGTGGAACTACCATGGTCTGGTCAAAGAGATTACCTACGCTACTTTAATAGAACACAAGTATATTCCTGGTATTCATTTTAAATGTAAAAGTCAGTAAAGTCCTCTTAAAAGCTTCTCTACCAGATGTACCGCGATCAAAGGGTAACCGTTTGAAGATTGAATCATGCCGCTTGATTAGCCTTTGCACTTGTAAGTTTCATCGCTGACTCATTTTAATATACTCTCTGAGTCAAAGTTATATAAGAGAACTGATTAGCAGCTATATCTGTTTGAAGTAATTGAATATAGTAATTATGGTATTTATTGGACTCTTTCAGTTAAACTTAATGTCACCTCGTTTCTTTTTACGATTTCGAGCGCGATCTCAGCCAGATTACTTGAAATTGACTGAGATAATTTATGGGACGGGATTAATTGTGATACCTTTGTGGCTTTAATCGACTATGCCGTACTCTTTGAAAATTTAAAATGCTTGCCATGAAAGAAGCTGATACGACTGCGGAAGTCTAATAATAAATATGATCTCGGTTACTCTTAAACTGAAAACATATTCATAAAAAAATGTCACCTTAAAAGGTTTATGTACAATGAAGTATTCGACGTTCCAAGTTCAAAAAATGCAGTGCAGGCCGGTGTTGTCTCTTTCTAAATAATTATCAACTTTAATTCATGTAAGCAGTAAAATCCATGTTAAGCCATGGCCATCTATAATTGGCTCGTCATAAACAATCACTGTGTAAGCCTATTCTCCTATCACATCGACCGAAATCAGGGCTGCACAGCATAACTTAAGAACTCAGCCATGACAATCCGAAAAGTGTTACTCGTGAATACAATGCAGACAAGTAAGAGATGTATTTTGGTAACAAAGCAATACGTGTGGGAGGCGTGATGTGCCCGCGAAGGGGGAATTGGAGCAAATGTGAAATAGACGAGCGATGTTTACGTTGAAAAAAATGGTTCGAGTTACTCGTAACGTACTCAAGCTTGTTTTTCTCCAACGTACAAACGCAGCGTCAGCAACCAGAGACTTTAGCAGACTACTAGGTGTTTATGACAACAACATAAAGTCATATATTTTGGGCACGTCATTCACTTCACCTGATTCGTAAATAATTAGGTATAATGTACGGACTGATTGAGGAACTTTATGTAAGATGTTAATTGACAGTGCTTTCAGTACAATTTGTTTGTTAGAAATCCCGCAGCTTTGTAAATTCATGTAATTATGTTTACTTATGTTGGGTAGTCCCGCGCACCCTTATGGAATATTATTTTAAATTCATCAAATGCAAATAATTTGTCGGCATGTTGCCGTAATTACCAAAATAGGATAATACGACTCAAATAATAACAAAGTCAAGCTAGAGCCAGTTGCCATTGAAGCTACTGTGGCCGTTTTCTATCTGTCTTAAAATTGTGTACTTCTTTGAGTACTCGGTCTTCTTTTGGATTCTTGATGAAGCGGACATTGGTGAAGTGTAAATAAAATATTGTCTACTGAGTGAAGTTTTTGCGAAAGTTTTATGACACGCCTCTAACATCATAAAGTTAGTGCATCACGAATCACTAAAAGATTGACTGCCCAATTTTTGATTTGGTCGTGCACGATGTTATATTAGCTACTGTAACAACGCAGAATTTTGTCTTTTTTTATTATCACGTATACCTTTTGCAAAGTATATAATCCTCATTTGCTTATAGTTTATTTGTTTTGTTCATGAGTAAGTCATGATCTTGAAACATAATTTTGGGCGCTTATAATATCATCAATCTAGTCAAACTAAGTAGGTGTACATATTAGGAAACAAGAACGTACGAATTGGAAGAGGTAGATTATTAAAAAGATTGTCAACCATAGTGCGTGACAAGTATTAAGTATTTTTTAATTGGCCCAACGGAACCTAGAAAACTGGACACTGATCTGTGTATCAGATTTGCTAGATCAGTCACGTAAAAGCCTTGGAAACAAAATAAAGCAATACATCATAGTTCTTTCCTTAGCTGTGCGTATTGGACACTTATGTATCATTTCACCTAAATGCTGGTGGGTAATGTTTTTACTCATGACACATGACGAAAAACGAAGTTTGTGCACGCACATTCTTGTTTTGAGCACACTTGAAAGTGTATTGACGCATGAGATGTATACTATATACAGTTCGTGAGCCAGGCAATACGCTTGAAATGGAATTCACGATATGAGCTTGTATTTCACGAAGTATCCCTTCTAATTATTAAAAACAAAACATTTATGATTGCATTTGACATATGTGTTTCCCTTTGCCCTGCTACATAAACAACACGTAAAAAGAAATATTTTTAATGGATAGTTTACAAATTTCAAATCAGTCATTTATTCCCTAAACATTATATGAATAACATATAATATTGTTGATGTTTGTGAATTCATGTTCGATAATTCAATTGGGATCAAATTTTTTCTGCTTGCATTGTCAAGTACAAATGTCTTCTGAGACCGAATCGGCTACTGTATTTCATAACCAGTACGAAAGGAACAACTTAGAATTTTCCTCAAGTGTAAATTTTGATAGCCGGTAGCATGTCGTGTCTTTGTGTTTAGATGAGATAATAATGCAAGATTGACAACTGAATTGTCGTCAATTTTTCCAGAAGTCTTTAATTATGAATCACAAGTAGTCATTGCATCTGATACAAAACTTGTTTTCAGTCATTTCTGGTATGAAAACCTCTGATAGCTTCAAATGTGACGTTTCTGACTCTGACTATGTATTTCTTAAATGTCACGAATTTTCTGGATGTTGATGAACATGAAACCATTCATATCAACATCTCGAGTGCATTTGGACATTTTTGTCAGATCTCTGTGCCAGTATTTTCAATGTATTCAGCCTTGATTTTTGTCCCAATGTGTTTCTTGTAATTTACCTCTTTAATTTGCCCCATTTTACGGTATTATGTATTAAAATATAGCCACAAATTTTTATTGATGGAGTTAATGACAAAGAAATTATTCTTTTTTTTTAGGCAAATGTTTCCTCAAATGAAGTTCCGAGTGTCTGGACTTGACCCAAAGGCCAAATATATTTTGCTCCTGGACATCGTCGCTGCAGATGACTACAGATACAAGTTTCACAACAGGTTTGTTACAACACACGTATATTAACTGTGAAGATAGCAACGTTTTTGTATAACCCTTGATTTTTTATAAATATGATTCAAATTGCACTTCACACGATGTTTTACCATAAGGGGGTTTTCTCCTAGTAAAACGTGTCGCATTTCACCTTGCATGGCTATTAAGGGAAATGAGTGAATAACAAAACTGTGCTTACCAGTCAGTTAACAAATAAATTGATGTTTACAGACAGTTTTATTTGTTGATCTAAATACGCTGAAGTCATGGCGTTTCATCTTTTTCCTTTTGTTATAATATAAATCTGTTCCGACCTGTAGAAAAACTCAGTGCAAAGGCATACCGAATATTATTTTATCAAGCTTACTGTTTACATTTTCTCATGAAAAGGATAATCAGCGTATTTATTTAGCGATCATGCATTCTATCTGTAAAATCTGTGTTCGATTAAAAGGCAACTAGCAAGAACAGTCTTCTGTTGGCAGGCGAGCATATAAATTTTGAGAAGTGGTGATACGCATAATGCCAAATGAGTAAACGTGATAGCGGTACGTATGTATCAGTTAGTGTCAAAGCATTTTTTTAACAAAATATCATATTTTAAAGCCTCAGTGAAATCCTCGGGTAACCTGTGCAGGCTGTGGGTAATAACGGACGTTCTACGAAAAAAGAAGAGTTTTATTTTATTTTTAATAGAGAAAATATGTTTGTAAGATTACAAGAGCAATATCTCATACGGACTTTAAATAAGTAGATATTATCATCTAATTATAGTGAATGAAAGTAATTACGTAAGACTGCCGTGAAGACAGCTAATTATTGGTAATTCTATAGTCCTGTGTGGATGCCCAGTTCTTTGAAACCATAACGGCTTCGCTTTAGATTTTCATGTACCAATAACTGTTGAAAACCGAAAGGCCAAGTTACAAAGGAGTCCTATGATTCATAATATGGTAGCTTGTTATCGAAAGAAATTATGAGAAACTGAACAACATAACTTGCTCATGCTCGATTTTTATATGAAACGCCCTTCAACTGATAAACAAACAGATAAACACTGTAAATTATAGCAAATATCATAATATTGTTAAGAAAACTTAAGATAGCTCAGTCACGACAAAAATTTGCAGCGATGAATGGGCGAAAAATTTTCGAACGAAATGCTAGCTAAAAAATATTTTAATTAGCCAATTTTTTTTGTGTACAGATGAGCAGCAATCGTTCGTCGATAAACTATTAAATTATGATGTATCGTCCTACTTCGATAATTATAACGGTGGTATTTTAGACTAGCATGCATCAAGCATTTCCTTCCAGACGTGCATATTCGCGAAACCATGCATTCCAGTTAATTTCGTTAAGATTGCAAAGTACATTAATGATGTTTATTTAATTGCATTTGAAATTATGTCTTATTTAAATGTATTATCAATTGTTTCATAAACCAAAAATCTGACTATACACAAGAACAACAGCTAATTTTCAAACTTTTATTTGCAGTCGATGGATGGTAGCTGGTAAAGCGGACCCTGAGATGCCAAAAAGAATGTACATTCATCCAGACTCGCCATCCACAGGAGAGCAATGGATGCAAAAAGTGGTTTCATTTCACAAATTGAAGCTTACAAACAATATATCGGACAAGCATGGATTTGTAAGTGAAAGAAATAGTTTAAAACTCTATCTTGCATGAAACATTCGTCCGTGTTAGATGAGCAGAGCTAAACTTACATGACCAAAAACGAGTATACACGTTATTTGCTTGATTTTTATTATTAGTTTTTATTGTAATTTTTTCTTGCAAAGTTATACCGTGAACACCTTGAAAATGAGCAACTTCTCTGGGTAACAAGTATTTTGCCACTGACGTCTACTAACAACTACACAATTGCTCTGTTTTAGTTTACATATACACGGCGCAAAAAAAAGGTCTACACATAATGATGACAGGAGTATGAGCATTTTTGTATTAAATGTTCCCTTCATAGTACGGCCATTTGGTACTGTTTTTTGCCTTAGTTGTCTTCTTTTTACTCACCGGCGTATCATCGGCATTCTTGTTTTCCAAGATTTTTCAGATTGATAAGTAAGGTTCACTGGTCGTCTTTCCTTTTTTATTCCCCTCTCCCCAACTTGTTATAAAGATCAAAAACAGGCATACAAGTATAAATACTACCATATTTTATTTGGCTGAGGCAGTCGTTAGCATAAAAAGTCGCTATGGTCTGTAGAAGTGGTAAAACTGCGTGTGGAGTTTGTGTGTCTAATATAAAGATTAGGTAGACAGGCTGACTAACCACATAAATAGCGAGGAGATCTAAGCTGCAAATATTTGCTGTTTAAAAGATTTTACGTTCACGACTACTACGACTTGGAAGCAATTTAAAAGAAAACTAGGATTTTTTTCTCCAGCGACGATGAATTTTTTAGAAATAAGAACAAGACTGAAAAGATGAAAAAAACAGTGCAAGAACGGCTGAAATAGGTACAGTAAAAAATGATGATTGCTGTTGTTTAGCGGGGTAATGTTAAGCTCTAAGGTAAAATGATGTTTGTTTTATTTGTTCAACTTGTCTACTATATTACACGACACTACCGAAACAACCACAAAGATTCCTTTGTGTTTTACGATCATCACGAAAAGCAGTAGTTTGCACCAAGACGGTGTTTCCTTTCATAGTTTCATAACAATAAAAAGGAGAAAATGTGAAGAGAACTAGAATGAATGCAGAAAGTCGTTTTTCATGTGTAAAGATGGAAGATGCAAAGAAGCAGTCTAAGTAAAATGATAAAATGAACGATGACCATGATGCTCATCAGGTTTTCGAATTGTGAAAGGAAAAAAAATCAGCAAGTATGCACACAATGCTTTTGTATACGTGTATAAATTGATGTACAGAAAAACTGATGAAATTGATGGAAGGGATCCTTTTGAGCACAAGCATTGCACGTACCACGAGGTAACACGAAGTTAGTGGCAACACTATAACCGGCGTAGGGAGTTTGACGGGAAATTAGTAGTGTGGTGATCAGAGACAGATTGTATCATATAACAGATAGTTAGAGTGTGACAGGGAGGTGGGTTAAGGGAGACGCAATCAAATGATAATAATGCGCCTCTTAGTGTGAATTATGACTTCTTAACGCTACTCCTGTAGACGTCGATTGTATTATGAGGAAAAGGTTTTATCGAGAAGCGTAGTAGGGCGAGCAGTTGTAGAGGAAATGTGCACGCCAATATTCAGACTTGTTACAGCTTATTCATGAGGGTGCAAGGTAAAGGCGTGTCAAATGTTTTACATTTCTCTTCAGAATGGCTTCTTAATCCTGGTCAGACTATGTGTAAATGTCGTTGTCGTGTAACTTCAGACTGTTTTTCACTACATGGCGCACTCATTAGGATTCACATGTTATTAAGAGTTCATTGATGCAGATACTTACGGTGAAGTGGGGAACCAGGATGAACTATAGTAGAAAAGAGGTTCTATCATATTAAATATTAGCGGCTAATAACAACGACGCCAACACTAGTAGCCACGGCTACTATGTTATGTTATGCACTGATGTAATATACCCTTTAAAAAAGGAGCATGTTTTTTTCTGGTTAGATTTATTATGTATGACAGTAAATTGATTAGACAGGGAATAGGAACAAAAGTACAACAGTGTACATATTAGTTGAATAGTTGTGGAAAACACTCATGAGAGACGAACATTAAAGCAAACGGGCATCAGCATACCATATTATGCAACAAAGACGTTTAGTAATCATTCGACTGTCTTTTTTGTAGCATGTTGTATTTGAGCTTCTTTCCGGACTAATAAATAAATGAGCTCATTTGTGCATTCTTCATCGACCAGAAAGTTGTCTCTCTCTCTTCCTACTTCTTTGAAGAAGGCACAGATATTCTCGATTTTTTTTGTAATGGCATGCGTGCGAGCAGGCATGCATGCCTCTGGAAGTTTGGAGAAATGTGTAATTCTGCTCTCTATTTTCTAGTAATAAGTGAGAGTGGCTACTAAAAGAACTTGAACACTAACTTTCTACCAAATATGCAGACAAATGTTCCTCATTTCAGTTAATATATACCGTAACTTAGTAAAGTGAGTAATGTCAATATGTTGTGTAGAAGTAACGGCGTGCAAAAATTGCTATACATATGTATATATATGGCTACTGGTCTACAATATAAATATAATTAGCATTGTAGCATGTTCATTGAGAGTTAGTGGCATTTTTAGTTGAATCGCATTCATGACCAATGGCGAAAAGAGTCGTTATAAGGATGTATTATTTTCTTACTTTGATGTTCTTGGTAGGGTTCACATACTGACTTTACCGGATTAGAAGTATACTAATGAACAATCCTGAAGTAATTTGGTATGTTGAATATTGCACTCATTAGTTATAGCTCTTTGCTATGCCAGAAACTGTGACACAATCTCTGCCTCTTAAGTAGACAGCATGTAGCCAGAAAAGTTTTGATTTGACAGGAGCTTTTTCTCTTTTCCAACTAGGAGAGGAATACTAAACTGAAAGAACACTTCATTCCTTAAATTGTCATCATAACATAATAATAATGATATTAATTCTATTACTCCAATTTTCTCTTCACTTACTGTCATCGACTAAGCACTACAATATGACGACAAAAAATTGCAGTCGTCATTGGAAACATTGAAAAAATGTGTATGATGTTATTATCGACTTCGCAACTTGACAATATGGTGTCTTGTAACACGCCCTTATACTAATGTGTACCATTTTTTACATCGGAGAAATTTTCACACGTTCAATATGTAATTAAACCCATTACTGATATGTGAGTTGTTGTACTGGAAGTTCCTTACGTTGAAACATTTTGTACGCCAAGTGAACAAGCGGACACGAATATCGGTTCATCAATGGATGGGAGCTGTCGCAAGCCTTGAGTGTTCAGGTGTTCGCTGTTTACGCGTTTTACTAATTACTGCTAATTAGGTTATGGTGTATCATGTCTAATTACACAGAGGACGAATTGCAATGAAGATAATACAGTTTACCCGGATTCATATCATGCTAAAAGGCTCAGTATTCCAGAACTAGTTATTCATAACGTTAAGGGTAAGAGGCACAGATGTTGTTTTGTACGGCTATGGGTACACCTTATTACACTTGGGTTCGTGCTAATTAGCTGTAGCGCCTAAAGGAGCATATATTTATACAGATCCGATCGATTATTGCTGGATAGATTCATTTTTTGTCCAAATCGTAGCAAGTGAGAGAGGAAGGTAATTTATGCAATTGGCTCTCTCTCATATGTTCGCTGAGTTGATGCTTTATAACCGAAATTCTGACCTCCGTTCAGAAAACTACTGCTTCATGTAACAGGATTTGAGGAATTCATACAGTTGGAAAATGATAATGATGTTTGATAATTAAAAGAAGTCATAGTAAAACTCTGAAATATAATGTTACACACCAGTATAATGTTTTGACTTATAAATAAAACTTTATGCTCCTAGAATTTATTGAAAATAATCGAACAGTCGAAATTGCTTGCTCATTTCTGCCTGAAGATTCTCTTCTGTTAATAAAGATGTTTGCATCCTATATTTCATCACATGGAGCATCAATAAATGACGCCATTACTCTGGAGTATAGAAAAAAGTAGTTGAGAACAGAGGTAGGAGTATATATAGTAATAATAAACAGTAATAACAAGTTCTTTAGATGTTAAAGATACCGGCATATTTTAAACCCTTCTTTTTCTACTTTTCATTCATTGCAGTCAGCATCCGTAAAGACAATTATTTGTTCCGTAAAGTGAAGCCATTAGTGAAGCGATCCTCGTGTTGTACAAGTAGAGAATATTTCTTTTAAAGCCGTGGTGGTGGTATAGTGGCACTCGTCGCAGAAAATCAAAGGTTTCGGGATTATTAATGTCTAAAAACTCAACGAGGCGGTTTAGAACTCGGTGTGTGATGTTAGTGATGATGATATAATGCCAGAACACTGTAAATAATAAGCTGAGAGTGAAAACCAGGGAGACGTATGTAATAGAGAGAGGTATGATAAGAGCATTCACGAGTAGTATGTCTTCTATGATCAAGATAATATACTGAGGTAGTGTAGCTCCTCTGATAGTGCCAAGAGAAAGTATATTTACATCTGGTAGTGATGTATATTCTTGGGTTTCATACTAAGATGTTTCATTCCGCATTCAAGGTACCAAAAATAAAATCGTATATTCTGGGATGCGTATATTCTAGTTATGATTATTCATTCAGTCTTTCGGTTATAAAATGGAGTGAAGTGACAAGGAGGACACTCTTGGATGTTTATACGGTGAGAGCGGCGGAATGAAGTTGTTGACTTGGGTTGAGTGAGTCGATAAAAGGCTTTTTCCATAAGTAAGTGCTTGCACTCACTTACGGACTGCTGCATGTTGTATCATGTCTCTTCTTTGCTGCTAACGATAATTTGATTCGTTCTTTTCGACGGATTTTAATGACATATTTCTCTTCGTATACTTGGTTTATGGTTGACGAGATTATAAATGCATATCGAATAAATTTTCATGGAAACCCTGCAGGTGATTATACAAGCTAGGGTGTTCGCATAAAAAACAATCGCAACATTTAGTATTAAAAGTGGGATTACAAACAATGGTGGTTTACTTTAGTAGCATACCTATAAAACAGAACCGAAGAGGTAAGAAGGTTTAGTGAAAATTTTGTAATACACGTTCAATATTCAGCGAATCTATGGTGATGATGGACACATGTAAGTCCCAAAGTGACAATTTTTTTATCACTTCTGATGAGGATTATGGTGATGATGATCGAAATAAAATACCTAGAGATGTGTAGCAAACGTATGAGATCTGATATTGTAACCGATTGCTAGGGCTAGAGCGAATAATGTTTTATTTTTTGTGCCTTTTAGAAAATGAATGAAAAGAGACAAGTGACATGAACATTGTGATGATGCATGGCGAACCTGATTTTTATTTGTACATCTACGCATCATTTATAGAGATGACACATTATTACTATGACATCGGCATTGCTTGGAAGTCGTCGGTAAGACAAGAGTAAAGAAGTGGATTTGTATGGATACAGTCATAAAATATAGAATGTGTATGCTTACGTATACGTATATAATGGGTCATATACAAAAATCTTCATGGAAGCTCTGAGTAAGGGATGTTGTAGTTAAGAGATCATTTTTGGTCGGCTTGTGATTGCTGACTTGTCGCCGCACTCAAGAGTGAAGATCAAAGGAATTCGTCCGATTTACAAGATGAATACATCTTTTCCTTTGCGTTTACATTATATTTTCGTCTTACTTATTTTTGCTGTTGAATTGACTACCTCTCTTGTCACTTGTAGACAAAAAACTGATGATGAATGCACTTCACTTCAGTAAATATAACGAATGAAGTATTCTGAAATAGACGGTGAGAGAAGCGAAAATGGGAACGTAGGAGATGAGTTTTAGGATACATGAAGAAAAAGAAAGCACGATGGAGATTTTGAACTGAGCTGAATCAACATTTACCTCACCAACATTTAGTATTGAGGTTTGAGTGATAGCTTTTAAGACGTTTTTTTTGGTTGATTGCATGTTCCTTCCTGATCTCAAAAAGTACAAGTTGCGACAGTCTTGTACATAGCGACGGGCTATAACATATTAGTTCATATACTACAAGAAAATAATTTAAAGCATTTTATCTAAAAACAATCATTTAATAAAACGAATTCAACGCAGTTAACAGCTCATATCAATATTGGAAAAGCGCTCCAAGATTTAAAACCTAATTATGAATTGTACTTTACTTTATCTACACTGTCTTGACATTCTGCGTCTTTTACATGAAACAAAGTTACTCTAACCCCTTTACCATTGGGAATGAGTTCAAAACAGATTATACATAATTTGGGGTAAAAATTTTCTCCTTATTTAAAAAAATGTGAATGAATCAACTAGAGATGTATCAAATTTGACATCTCTGAACTTTTTGTACTTTTAGATTAATAAATTCAAATAGTTGCATTTCCATTGAAGCACCAGCTAGCTGCTCATGTAAATTAAATACTTGGTCTGATAAATGATTATGATTACATACAGAAAATCCTTGAGACATTAGAAACTACCGAACCAGCTTACGACTAGGGTTTAGATAAAAAGCTCACATGTGAAGTAAGAAAACACGTAATTTTTTTCGAAATCCAAGTCGTTGATTGTCTGATTATGAGATTAAACCATGGAGAAACAGACATTTATATGCAGAGAACGTTTCAATGAAAGATGAGCTGTGAATAAGGATGAGTGAAGCTGTAACGCTATATGTAGCATGTCTTCTATCAAAAGCGTTCCAAACTTAAAAATGAATATATCAGTCAGAAAGTTGTCAGTTTACATGCATAATAATAGTAATACTAGTCTGTTGGTCAAGTTTGCGGCGAATGAGATGTATTACTCCATCCCTCTCTTGCATATCTTTAAAAACCTAGGTGGAAGTTATCATTGTTGTTGTACTAAACTTCATGACTCCTAAGACACAATTTACGGTTGTTGTAAAGCATGTTGTAACTGACGGTGAAAACTAAGAAAACTGTACACTCATCATATTAATATGCTAAGTTTTCTATTGTTTTTAAATGTTTGCTTACAATGCACGACATAACTCAAGCGTTGCATGCAAGAAGATGTCTTTTTTTGGGACTGGGAGTGCGACAGCAGCCAAACATAAGCTGAAGTCGTTAAACAAAATTACAATATACGAAACCTGAGACAATAAGTAGAAATATAATAATTTCGTATTGAGCATGATAAGAGACAATCTTTACGCTGATTTAATTTAGCACTTAAACCATGTCCCAACCTCATGTGAAAGTCAGCAGGAGCTTTAGCAGTCACCGTTCATACATCCGAACCGACGAACATCAAGACCAATGTGGTCTGTCCATTCAATTTTTTTTAGATATTTTTCTTTTTTAGTGAAAATGATTTCATATTTCTATTTATGCATATTCATTGATAGCTTGTCCATGCATATACAGGCAGGCAGCTTCATTTTTGTAAGGACTTTTTTTTTTAAACGAGAGTTTTGTCCCAAATCACGATATTGCTCACATTTCAAATAAATATTTATTTAGTAATCCTTGTGAGATGAATTGAACTATAGGTCAAACAATGAAAGCCTCTTTCGCTTAAAACTGGTGAAAACGAAGCAAAAACATGCATTGTTACTGTGACATAATTGACGACTGTCTTTAGATGTATAATCCCTCTTGTATTAGTATGGGTAGTAAATTTAATTAGCCACGATGAACATTTTTTTAATCATTTATCGTTTTTGGTAAAAAAGGATTTTAAATTGAATGCAAGCTGTAGATGTTAAGACGGAATTCACGTCGATAGGTAATCGGCGTTTAGCATAGTGAAACATAATTAGGCCTGAGTGCAGTTTTAGCGGTCGTTGTCTTTAGGAATATTCACAATGTAGCCAAATAAGACAATAGGTATTATGGAAGACATGTGCATTGAACTTTTAAACACTTTTGTGTTGTACTACAATGAGAATAATTACACGCTACAGAATGTACGTGTGTACAATGTAGATCTGTTCTGTGCCAGTTGCGAAAAACCATTGTAAACTTTTGACAAGGTATTTGATCGTTTACATTACCGTTGAAAATAAAAGAATCGCACAATTCAGTAGTGTTGTACATATAGTGAAGTACATACCCGTCAGCATCTTTTATGTATTTCTGTATGTGTTAATGTTAAAGAATCCTTAACATAAAAGATAAACGCATGGTTGATTGCTCCATATTATTTATGTGGTGTAGCTGAAGAGATTTAGACCGGTGTCATCATCACTATGTGATCACACCGGAATTATTATTCATCTCCAGTCGGATGTGAAATTTCATGGTAGAAAGATGATATCTTTTGGGATAATAACAGTTTTTGCTGGATATTTCCCTATAAGTATGTTTTTGGAATTGTTGATAATATCAATATAATACCAAGTTGTCTCCATACTGATGTTGCTATTATAGAGGAAAAAGGTTAATATTTACCCGGGAGAAGAGGTGCAAGGATTTGCACTCTTCCCATTGTCAACGTGTTCTTTTGTCACTTGAAACATCTCTCTCACTTCCTCTCCTCACATCAGGTATAGTATTCTCTGTTTACATATAGGATTACTTTATGTAGAATTTTTTCCATATAATATTTAAGCATTATGCATCCAGACGTTTTTAATTTTTGGTACATGATAAGCACGAATGTTTCCATAAAAAATCGTCTCAGCAATGAGCCTTTTTATAATGATAGGCGCACAATGGCTTGCCTCCAAAATCGAATGCAAATTCCAAAGTTTCATTTAACATTAATCAATATTTAGAAAACATTAAGATCCGTCGTAAGTTCAAATCACTCAAGATGAGTTACTAACTGCATGGAGTACATCACGTTTGTAGGACAGCGGTTGATTTTTCATCTCTCGTCCACTCCAATCCCCGATGTTACTACTTACTGACAGCTTCATGGCATCGTTAATGCAAAGTTGCGTTATATTTAAGGACAGGTACAATAAAAAAGGCCAACTCATTATTGTTGCTAAACAGACACTTTGTGAACTTTAAGCCAAAGATGATGGAGCGAAAATTCATCCCTTCTTTAGAGATTAATAGGACGAGGACGTCATGCAGCTTCGTCCTCTAGAACAGATTCATCTGCACCGTCCACAGACGTATAGGTACGCATAACATGTAAAAAAAATTCTGCGTACTCTTTCAACGTTGGCACGTTGTGGTTTGATAAATCAATGCGGTTAAAGGATGGCAATGGAGTGTCGAATCTGTCGAGTGCCTGCGGCCGCAAGCATTTCCATTTAACCATAAAATACTGTTAGTTATTCATCCTGTCGCTGACTGGCAATCTTTTCAGTGAGGAGAAAGAGATGATGCACTGTGATAATGTATACACGATGATGGTGGTATTAATTTTACGTTGTTTTTTGTGTACTGTGGAAAAATGTCCGCAGCTGCGAGTGTATGAAAGTAATACTACCAGGCCCATACGGCAATAAAGGATCCATCCATTTACTTAATACCCTTTTTATCTCTTCCAATGAGTTGTTGATTATCTTTTTTGTTGTTGTGTGGCATGTGATAGATAACATAGCTTAAGCTCGTTCATGTGGCTATCATAATTGAGGAGTACAAGAGGAACATGCAAAAAATATATAGGAAGTTACAGGGCTCTAACAGGAATAGTGAGGGACAAAATTGAGAGATACTTGGGATGAAAGCCTTTCTTTTGTCAGAAATAAAGTTTAGAAGACAATTATTTTTTACCTGATATATCTTTTTCTGTGATCCATTCAGTTTGTAACGAATAAACCGCATCAATCGTGTTATCAGATACACAAACCGTTTGGTCGCATCATACGAATATTTTTTGTAGTAAAAGATCAGACGTTCTTTAAACACCATTACTTGTTTGGGAAAGAATGAGGACAGAGAACCCAAAGGTTGTTATCGTGCTAGTATTAAGTGTTATCGTGCTCCTGAATGTGATGAATTTTTACATTTTGTCGCATTTTTTAATTTAAATTTCGGCATTTTCAGGGTCGGATTTATTGATTTGTAGATTTCAATATAGACGATGCGCGATGGTAAGTAGAGCCATCGTCAACGTTTTCGGACACAGTCACGAAAATTCTCTCTGTTTGTGTAGTAAGGTTTTATAATCATGAAAATTGGAATGTTTCTTCCGAATTGAATTGGAGTTCGAAAACTTTGAATTTTAAAAGTTTTCTAAGTATTGTTTGAGCTCACAAGTTTATTTTCTGAAAAAGCGAAAGGAATTCTCCGAATCCTATCATGCTATAGATTGAAGGTAAGAGAAAATCATCTGGGCGGGAGAGTGGTGTTGATGGATAAAAGCTAAAGTCTATCACTGACATATGTACAACAGGATTTTTTTCCGTATGATATTGTTACCCTTGGAAGTTAGCCTCCTACTGCACTACTTTCTATTTTTCAAATCGCTGTATACATAAGTTCATCCCTTCCCGTAATACTGGTAGTGTCTTAACCTTAACAATCCATTTCACCTTGACTTCATAGTTGGTACGATGATTACTATTTACTGATTACCAGACGAGCAGTGTAGCTGGGAGCGTGTAAGAAAAGTTGAGGGATGACTACTAGTGGGGAAAGAGAAAGAACGAAAAGGGGAGAAATGGATGATTGCAAAAGAAAGCTACTCCAATCGTGCGACCTGCACATGGATCTATCCTTTCATGTATACACTACACAAACTACTGTAAAAGTACGCTGGACGTTGTTATTAGTTTACTCCATGCATTCGATTATGTCATACCTTCTGGTTATTTCTGTATACGTCATCTCCTAACTTGAATGACGTGAAAACCATCTTCAACATGAGACTTTATATAAATAAATATAGATATAAATCGTAAGAGATGTATCTATAAAATAAAATGATCAAAATATAAAAGAGGTTTTCACTAGTAAAAAGGCAATGGCACCAAAGTAAAATAATGGATGCAGGATTGAAGAAAAAATTATCTCATACCTACGCATAAGAAGCTTTCTACAGAATGTTGGTAGGATGACTGTGACTGAAAAAAGATGTACTATTTCTTGTAGGGGAAACGTGAGTTTGAAACGTCAACCATTATATTAGACCTGTGTATCATTATATAGTAGGTATAAAAGGAAAGACCTATGGGAGCTTGAAACATTTGCCATTAGCTCATATCAGTTCTTCGATTCCCCTCACAACTTATAGCTACAACAACATTAGGTGCATATACAGAGTATAGCACTCAAGTAAGCCTGGATATCAATAATAGGTATGTTGTATGTGCATTTTTCAGTGCAAAATGTGGTCCGTATGTTTCATAGTAAAAGTCTTCCCACTGAGAAAGTTTTCAAAAAGTGCATATGTAAGTTTGCAGGATAGTTGGTCTAAAAGTGCCTTTCACGTGAACATAGGTAGTCGTTGTTTCACAGAAAAATAAAGGGAAAAATAGACAAGTGAAGGAGTGTGCAAGTAAGAGAGCGGAGGCGAGTAAATCCTCCAGGGAAAAAAGAAAATACATTATACGAATAAACTTTTCCACTTTTCCTTCACCTATGAAGAGGAATTTTGTATTGTTAAGGTGATGGTCTGACTGTCTTCATAATATATGGCTACGTACGCATTTGGCTTTGTTCACATCGCCTTTAATATCGTATAAGGCCTTCAAATTGTAGACATGAATGTCTATATAAAACAAACATATGTTGCAAGCTAAAATGAACTACCAGCGTTATAGTTAGCAAGGAATGTCATACGAAATTTATTTTCGGTGTACTTATTAGCAGCACATGCACACATGTGAGGCTCAGTTTTCTCAAGTTGGTGCAGTGCAAGCTACAACAATATCAATAAGATCCTAAAAGTTAAAACAGCGTCTAGAAGCCGATTTTACGTGAAGACATTCTGTAAAATATAAGCGTACATGGTAAGTGGCTCAGAACTCGTAATATTCAATTATTTATGTAAAAAACGAGAACTTTCTCTAATCGTTGTCCAGACGGAACTCCCATATGCTTAAATTTTCAAGACAGGTTAATATATATATGCATCGTAGTTTTTTTACTCATAAGAGCTACATAACAGCCAAGTAGTTTTGCTTTGTGGCTGCACGTAATTGTATACAACCATATGAAATCAAAAAATTGTCAAAATCATTTGTCGAGAGACAGAAGTCCCGATTCCGTTCTAAGATGGTTCGTATGTATTGATTTTACCAGTGGAAAGTCATTACATATCCTGTTGAATCATACTGCTATCTAACTTGCATTCAGAAAGCTATGAGAAGTGCGTAGCTGGCGAACTAGCGTTAATATCAAAAGAAATCAGCGATGGTGTTTTGAACGGAAGAAGTAAGCCAAGCAATCTCGCACCAGCCCTGTTATCACCACTAAAGCACTAACATTACGGCTTGGTTTGCTGGCGGTAGGATATGGCTAATGTAATTCTCGGTGTTAACCAATGTGCTCGAAACTTCACACCTCAGACTATTGCCATCTCTTCTTGTAGGAATCATATTACTTGCTCTCGGGCCTTCTGTTCACGTTCGCTCATGTGAGCTAGGAACAAGGCCACTCCTTTAATCATCATCAGCTGCAAGATCAGCATCATACACATCCGATCGTTTCGTTTGCTATTCACAAAGAAACACTAATATCCATAAGTTGGATATTTTTCTCTTTGATAGTATACCATTTCATGTACCAGTGCCGTCCACGCGTGTGTATTGCCATCCGAGGTACTATGAATTGCATATGTTCTGCCACGAACGTGTAAAGTGCAAACGCGTGCTTACAAAAATATCCAAACCATCACACAAACTAAACGAGCATACTAGAAGTGACTAGTGAAGATATTTGTGATTACATAACTTGAGTAGTGCTTGCCTGGCTTACGATAGAACTGAATGGATAATAACTTCATTTTTGTAGTGCCAAGCATGTGGTCCACATTTTTAATATGTAACGCTTCTTGTGAACATGATAAGGATGTTAGACCAACAAGAAAGAAAATGTAACCTGGTATCTACAGCTCAACTAGAAAAAATATTTATTCACACACATGCAAACATAAACCAAAACAAGAAGCGCGTTACTTTGTTAGTATACCCATAGGTAAGAGTTGGATCAAGATAAAAATATCTCAAAACCAGACTATAAGTTCACACGCTCTCTAATCTCAATTTTAAAAAAATGTATAATACACCTCTTTCATCTTTAGAAGCACAGCGTAAACTCCAATGTTAGAACATACACATATCCAATTATGTAAGGAAAGAGTATAAGCAAAAGGACGAGAAAATGGGATAATAGCAGCATTGTGATGATTATTTGCATGTTGGGGGTGTTAAATCATGTTGGAACTACGGTTTCAAAAAGTTCTTCATGCATGCGCCTTCAAGCTATGTACCTACCACATGTATTCATCTATTCGTGGAGGCTGATTATTTTATGCACAACATCTTGTTTCACTTTCCAGCCCATCTTCTTTTCTCGTTGCACGTACATTGTCTATTAAATTTATCCTGTGTATTTTCTTTCTTGTTCAAATGAAGCTTTTGTGGTTCCCTTAAAAGGTGGGAGTAATGAATGATAAGTAAATTTAGTGCATAGACCATGATCTCCTATGATGCAAACTAAACTAGGAAAGGTATTTTATGTATCGAAAAAATTAAAAGTTCATAAATAAACTCTTAATGCATGACTTCAATCCATTAATGGGTTCCATTCTTTAGTAATTTATGCACTCATGGTCATAACTTTTATTTTGTGTGAATTGTTGTTGAGCATTTGCAGTGTAATAAGCACGAAACGTTTCCACGAAAGGGAAACACTACGTGTGATACATGTTACTTTAAAATCCACTTCTAAGAAAAATCTAGAACCGCACTGGTTGAAACAAGGCAGCGAGTTTTATGACAGGAATCGCACAGTTGCATCACAGTCCCCCATCCCTAAAGTTCAACACATTTCCTGTTTAAATTTTAACGATACAGAATTCATTTAGTCGGCCTAGAAGATGTTCTTGTCGTCTCAAGCTAGGACACTCTCTAGAGTATTATTAGTAAATGTTTCCTAGAAGAAAGGCATATATAAAATCATCATTAAATTAAAGCTGCAGAAATTGATTTGATCACAAACTCAGCTTTGAATAATATTAGATTGTTTCATGGATTCATCCAGGTTACAGCGTTCCTAACAACTCCCAGTCTCTTATCTGCGGACAAAAAAACTTATTTCGTGCAAATCTTACTGGAACCATGAGGTGTTGTTTTTTTTGTGCTCTTTTCTCTGAGTGTTAGATAGTGAGAACTTTTTGTGCTGCATGTTAAGGAGTAATTCGTTAGGACAGTGGCAGTTTAAAAAAACTCCTTGTTTAAGACTGCCGTAGGACAGGAAACTTGCATGAGGGGATGCATTATCCAGCCAAAACGCAAAATTCCATATTTGTGATGCATGTACGTAGCAAATAAGCACGTTGAAAGTTGAAACCAAATACCCATGATAGCCTTAATAAAATATGTATGAAATATTTGTTGTACAGGAGTAATATCGGTTTACATGCTTATAGTTTTTTATTCCATTGATGCCCATCACATGACATATGTGTGCATGAATATGCATGCGCTGGAAGGAAATTGGCATCGTCACATACCATGCTGATATAAGTACATTTCAAATACCAAGAAGAGTCAGAACTAAGCCCCATTCCTTTTAGACGCGGGAAGGTACAATAAAATTTTTGCTTTTAATCAATATTATCTACAATGTGTGCGGTGGAAAATGATTAAGAAAGAAATTGGAGGTCTTATTATTTTAGCGTGAACATATCTAATGTGAGATTCTAAAATTCATGACATGGAAGAACGTCGTGAACCCGTGCGTCCTTACTGGTAATAAAGTAAGGTGATTGTGATAGACCGACGGAGGTGTGGATCAGAAAAGCCGCAATAAAAGAGAATTTTTCAAAGCTACATTTTTCTCATTTAGAGCTTCCAAATTCTCAGAAGTATTATAAATAGTCCATTCCCTTTTTGTTTGTTTACTCTTGATACTTGTACAACGGACGTTTTACTCACGTTTAAGCAAGCAAAAGCAAAGACTAAAAAACAGGAATTCCTATCATCATAACTTTCATTATATAGACTACTGTATAGCAAAGTCTTAAAAATCGTACAGAGTCTAATATACAATTTAGAATGATACATATATATTTTAGAGTCATAACTACTTTGCTGAATTCATAGAAAGAAAATTCTAAAACAAGAAAACTCGTACGAAACAAAGATGATATGGTTATTAATAAGAAATAAAAAGAAAGGTATTGTTCCTAACCACTGTTACATGAAAGAGAGGTGTAGTAAGAGGCAATAGAATGTAAATATATTCGTGAGAAGTATGCAAAACGTTTTGTATCACTCACTTCAACTTAAGGTACTGTTCTAGAAAATGGAATGAAAATTCCGCATTCACGTAATTCCATTTGTGTTTCCGAAAGAAAACACATTGCCCTTACGCCAAATAGCAACACCTTCAATAAAGAAAACAACGATGTTTTTGTGAAATTTAGTAGAGCAAGGTGTGCGATAAAACAGTAGCTAAAGAAAGAATGTCGTACTTATTATGCAACGGAGTAAGTTAAAGTGTTTTGGTCGCACCTGATGGGTGCTCTCAATGAATTTCATGTGCAGCCTATTCATGTCGATGAAAACAACGTTGTTGGGAGACGATTTCGATGCAAGAAAACTTTATTACGTTTTATTACTTTCACACATTTGTTGTACTTGTCGTGAGCTGCATATTTTGTTCCGCATGGCACAAAAAATTGGACCGTATCAATAATTTAACCATATTTAAAGTAATAATAATAGTAATGATTATTATAACGTACGAAAAGGACATTCGGCACATAAAAAATAGGAGGTAACAAAAAACATGCACACTTAGCACAATGTCAAAATGAGTGGATTGGTATAAGACAAACATCGCATGTCCTATGATTATCATCACGACAGAAGAGTGGCATAATACAAAAAAGAGAATGCATTCGATTTTTCACTTGTTCAAATGGCTCTCATGCTTTGAAACCTTTAGTGCCGAGTGATAATAATAAAGAGCCTGAAGCTCACGTGACTTTTTCAGTGATGTCGTGTTAAAAATATTTTTTGACTAAAACCTCTTCCCTATTGTAACGCTGAATATCAATTACGACGGTGTAAAGAAGAGATGATATTAAGGAATGGATTAAAGTTATTTGTCTGTCTTATTCCTCCGCGTTATACGACTGTTATTCACCCGATAATGTCCACAGTGCATGATAGATACAAAACATCAAAATAGAGAATTTTTGTTTCTCCGTGTTGAAATGTTCACCCGCCTTTTTAAGCAAATAGTCACAAATAATATAAGAGACCAGCAGCCAGAACACCGAAGAATTACTCTGCTAGTCAAAACCTGGTAGTATACATTCAACAGTAAAAACCAACGTCGACGGTGGTTGCGTGTTTCTTTGTTATGTCTCCGCTTCTGTTGTTTCGATCCCACTTTTTACACACTGCGTGGTTTTAATTAATGGGCGTATTCAGCCACCAACACCATAATGTGAACAACGATCTTATACGGTACTGTACTGTAAACTGCTCCACACCATGATATATATGTCTACTTTGGCCGCTTTTGTCACACTGTAGCGTAATATACCGAATATTGTACAGTTCCTGAAGTTGGCCTTTTCGTGTCCACAATTTCCTTCGAACCAGTGACTTAGGTTTTTGTCCATTAGTAGTGGGTGATGATGGTAATGGTTTTTTTCAGTTTTGCACACATTGTCTCGAAATATTTGTTTGTTTTAGCAAACACAAACATACTTTACATCAGGTATAGAAATTTGTGAGAAAAGAAATTAAGCTGCAATAAGGAAGGAGAAAGTTTCCAGAGAAAGAATGCGCGAAAAAAAGCTATAAGCTGCACCAATTTGTTTATGAATAAGGTCCCTGTACAATGTTGATGGAAAGCCTGTTAGATGAAAGCTAAAAACGTTAGGGTTATTTAAGTAACAACATAGGTACGCTTTAAGTCGGTTTACGAGGTCCATACGAGTGCTAAAGTATTTAGTAGCATGTGCCACCCACTGATACGCTTCGTTCACGAGAGGACGAACAAACAAGTGACCGTAATAATCTATAATGAATGCTAGCAATGTCTTGTTAGCAACATTAGAAACTTAATCGAAGCACATGTAGCTGATCGGTCGTGAGTAGAATCCTCAAAATCTTGCGATCATAGTTCAATCTTTCAGCTACATGACTGTCACAAGAAGAACGGACAAGCTAGTGGGAGTATAAACCTTCTGTGCATTCATGTATCACTGGTGTTACAGTATATATCTTATCATACAATACCACTGTAAAGGTTAGGCGCGCCCTGTCTTGCAGGACTGATTTCCACACCTAATATTTTGATGATAAGTCAATGGTTTAAGTTGTGTACAGATAACTAAGTCTTTTAAGGTAGGGCAAATCGGATATTTTGCTAGCTGGATGCTGTGGAGCTGGCTGAAAACGTTTTGAATACTTTCATATGCGTAAAATTCAGTATTTCGTCAATAAACGGTACAAATAAGTTTGCGAAGTCACTAACAAGGCATCATTAGTTAATCGATTTTGATGGACAGTCGGGAGTAAAAATTGCGGCAATGCAGTACTAACCACTTAAAACAATTGAAGATGTTCGCTTGCGACCAACAGCTTCCAATAAATTGTCCGAGAAGTCAGTTGGATGCAATGTATAGTAATAAACTGAGACAGATTACATTACTCATACATCAAGAATGATACAAAACACCACTAACTTTTATCCAAGACCTAAATTATAAAGTTCTTAAGTGTAAAACAATATCAAAAAGTCTCGTGAGTAGTCATGGTAGTACTAGACTAGCGTATGGTTGTCATTTTATAGATGTATTGAATATGGGGCCTCATTTAAAGAACCAACATCTCTGTTTTGCGAATTCTGGTTTTAATTTCCTGTCTATGTGATTGCATTTGTTCAAAGCAGACGATTCTCAACTCGATGCACAAGTATCAACCCCGCTTTCACCTCGTGAGGGCCAATGACATTCTCAAACTACCGTATTCAACGTTCCGTACCTACGTCTTTAAGGAAACCGAATTTATCGCTGTGACAGCATACCAAAACGAAAAAGTAAGTTTAATATTTCATAACTAATCTTTAATCTTATATTTAGCGTAATCATATAATTCTATGTATGTAGTAATAAATTAATGTATTTCTTGCACATACAGATTACGCAACTAAAAATTGATAATAACCCATTTGCCAAAGGATTCCGAGACACCGGTGCTGGAAAACGAGAAAAAAAGTGAGTGTTAAATCAATGATAACATTTTATATAATATGCGTTCATTGATATGGTAACATTCACACAACTTGACCGGAAATTGTACAATAATTCATTTGCTTTTCAACAATGTTGCACGCCAGTACTTGAGTCGAGTCCTCAAAATTTATCCATTTCGATTTCGACCACCAATGATGGTGTATCTATGAGGTGTCATGTTCGGTAATTATTAAACTTGTTCCGAGATAACAAACACCGGATTTGAGCCTCCGTGTAGAATAATACAAGTTTCGCATTTCTTTTGCCATTAAATTAGCAAACAATGTTCGTGATAGCGCAATAGATAACCGATGACTAAGTACACCCATATGGTAAATACTTACATAGGGAAGTCCATCAAGGAGTCTTAAGCAAGTGGAAAAGGTGTGTTGACTACAATTTAGCTGCAAATAGTGAGTGCACACCATTTGATCGCAAAATTAATTAATACGGACATTATATCTGCAGCTGAGTATGCATATTACTAGTTTACAATTATTATAATAGTACACTTTGTTGTAAGCTTGCATTTGCTGAAAACGCTAGCGGGCTTTTGACGAGAATATTTTACACGAACGCACATACTAACTCCCTATTTTGTGTACCACTTTTCTTTTCTCATTGCAGAATATTTCTGTGAACAAGGCTTGACTAAACGACAACAGTTGTTGAAAAACGGATTAAAAAGTTGTTCCTCTATAACGTTGATCAGGCGATTGAACTTTATGATCTGGGGATTAGTTCATGATCTCCATTCAATTTTCATTCTATTCATCAATATT
Organism: Akabosia matsudoensis; assembly: GCA_019593645.1. Taxonomy (NCBI): domain Eukaryota; kingdom Metazoa; phylum Arthropoda; class Collembola; order Entomobryomorpha; family Paronellidae; genus Akabosia; species Akabosia matsudoensis. The sequence goes on along the minus strand of VICI01000001.1, from coordinate 61,003 downwards.
CTTTGATGCAATTGCGTATAATACAGAATTCAGTTTTGTATTATTATGCTTTTAAATGTTTTCTACAAGATTGCACTCGTATCAAACGTCAGAATATTTTTTATAGTTTGTCCATCAACAAAATTAATCATTGGTTTATTGAAGGAAGGTGGCACACAGTTACAGGCATAAAATGACACGAAAAGATTTATCAGCCAATTAAATTTAAATAATGTTGGCACCAGCTCACGTATCTTTGAATAAAATGGTTTCATGTTCATGTCTAATGCATGCTTAAAACAAAATTTTGGCAGCTGTCCAACCTGCAAAAAACTAGCAGTTTTGCAACGTGTGGTCGTGTACTATCATCGTTCGTAAATATTGGGAGCGCTGCAATTTATGCTGTTCAGTACCGACCAAAGTATAACTGAGAAAGCCACAATGACTAACCAAGAACGCAGAGTAGAATTCATTTCTTAAACATAAAGAGGAAAACAATTTACTCCGCTGAAATCATGTCTGTTAGGGCGAAATTCTCTCGCACAAGGTGTAAATCGTTTCAATAGTGACATCAAAATATTCTTGAGCAACGTTTGCATTACGCATGCAAACCAATCTATGACTTTAAAATGGTATTAAAAATGTTAGAAAGTGTAAAAATTGCTTGCGATCTAGTTTGTTGTTAGGAGATCTTCGTTCCAGGAGTCGCGTTTGCAAAGAGTAGTTCCGCACTAAAATCATGCAATTCTTAACTGAATCAACAGTAAAAATACAAGGCAATGAATGTAAAACAAAAACTAAAATTCCTTTCGGCAAGCATAATAGTTCTTTTGTTCTCTATTTGTGTCTGTAAGCATCTCGTTTCCCCATTCACTGAAATAATTTGACAGAAAAAAACTTGGCGTCAGACATAAAAAACATCCGCATAAGAAATATGATAGAGTACATGCCTTTGTGTACAAATGATGAAGCTGGTTTGTTACGGGGTATTCTTCGTTACAAGAGTATCACCAACTGATAGCGTGAATATTGCCACGACCATGAATGGAAAGTGACGACAAAGAAACATTTTTTCCACTGTTTTAATCAATAGAAGCATCTGTGTCTTTACAAAATAAAGTGAACCTAACATGAATAGGTAGATTGAAAGAGAGCAGTGACAGAAACAAATGCAGGGAAAAAATAGGGGCTTTAATGTCATCATTACAAACACAAAAATCTGCACTGTTTCCGTACACCATAACCTTGTTTCTAGTTTTCTGTCTAATTAGCTGTGTGCTAAAGCCGTTTATAACCGCAAGTCTGTGGCCCTTTTCGAGCTCAGTATCTATTTATGGGATATTCAAAACCGGCGTTCTTGCGTTTTCATTATTAGTCTATTTGCCAAAATTCGAAATGTGTGTTGTATAACTTATTACACGGGTTACTTTGATGAATATTTGGGCAACTTCATAAACACCTTACCGATGCAATATTCTATCTTCGTGGTAGGCTATTCCGACGCGCTGGGGTTGTTATTTATACATTTTGACACTGACGACCAATAAATAATGACTGTAATAGTAAAGTAATTATGAAAATCTATAGCAATCATTACATTTTAGCATGAATATCTAGTCATGTGTTGTTTGTCATCATAGGCAAGCATCCTTCCACTATCTATAGGTTTTTCTTGTATGCTTCTCTGTCCTTTCGAAGCAAAGAAAGTGTAATAAAACGTCGCGTTCATTATAATTTTATGAACACTGTAACACATTGTATATTTGTTTTTGGCTAATGTCGGTGACTGTGGTGCTTTTCTTCGTTTTCACTTGCTGTATAGATAATATACCACACATAAATATTTCTATTAGTAAAACGCGGAGAGTCACTATGGAGGCTATTATCATAACATTGTCGTCTTAAACTGTCATCCCACCGCCATAATTTCGTTCAATCGAAGAGTGCTATGTGTGAGCTTAAATATCCTGTTTTACTTGTGTTGTTCTTTTCATTTTGGCAGTTGTGTGTTATTATAATTGCGTGGTGTTATGTATGTGTCTATTTTATAAATATAAATGGCTCCCACAAATATCACTACAATTTTAATGAAGCTTGCAAACTTTTTGGAGACGGCCTTTTAAATGCTCATCAGCACACGGCAAAAAGAGAAAAGCAATTATATCATACATAATAAGTTGGTCGAATGTACCAGCATAGTTTGTTTTATACTTTTCTAGCTTCTTGGGAAAATGACTTCATGGGTACGAGAGAATTAGGATTGTATTGTCACTTTTCTGGTAGCGTAGATATCCTTTTTTCGGACATCAGTGCCGGTACATTGCGTAAAATTCTGATTATTTATGAATGGAGTAGGCAATGATAATTGAATGTGGTTTTCATTACGAACTTCCGTCTCATTGTTCACAATATTTTTTGCGGTGTTCCCCCTAGACAAAGCTACTGTAAGGACATATTCCTTTAAATTACACTCATACATGCACGTCACATGGGCACATGTAAAAAAGGAGAATCTATAAAAACACCCGAGCATTTGAATGTGTAGGCAGTAGGCAGAGTAGTCATCTATTCATCATCAATCAGCTGCCATAAACCTCTTAATTAACCAACCGACAGTTTCTTATTACGGTTAATCACGTTTTTGTTCTTTTTTTCACTTGCGTATTGGTCCGTACTTATAAATATGTACACAAATAGACATACATAAATGTCAGTCCAGCGCCCCTGTGCAGAGGAATATTATTATAAATAAATGCGTGTGCAATTCATGCGTTTACTTTTCGCTCCTTTTATATAATATTCGGTTTTATGAGCTCCGAAACAGTAATAATTTCATATAAACTTTAGCATAATGATTTGGGTGCCACTCTGGTCCTTACTTTATTGCATCAGGTTTCCTCTTGTTACTTTACGTACTGTGTACTGAAAAGCACATAACATGTAGTAGCTTTTGTTCTTGGTGGTAAGAGGTAACGACGGCGGCGGTGGGTGATGCTTGTTATTATTACCCTTCCATTTTTTCTCTCTGTGTGGTGACTACACATTATTACAGGGTAATGCTGCATGGGCAATGGGAAAAGTGGTGACACTATTTTGACAGCCATAATGATGGCTCGAAATAATGTACGAATCTTTCTCTCCTCTTCATTTTCGCATGCTCAAGCGCTCTGTGTAGTTATTTATGTGCTGGAAATAATGTCACGAATACTAGCTAAGAATTTCCTGGTCACTTCAAGGCTTTGTGTAACACATTAATGTGTAAGTTACACTACAATAATTCTACTTTTTGTCCTAAATGAGAAAGTTTTTTGCGATGTCTTATCTTGGCTTGGAGAAAATTGAGGGGGATATAATCAACCAATTCAAGCCATGCTCAGCTACAAGAGATGAACATATTTCTGGTAAACCATTAGATTTGCATTTACGACGTTTTGGCTGCATTCAGTTGATTTTAGCGTTGCTGTCGTTGTCCTCTTTTATTTATAAGCGGTATACCACACCAGGGCAGAATGGCTTGATTTCCCCCCACACGTACCTTGCTTCATCACGAATTGTATTAAAAGTGGGAAGAACTACGTCCACAGTCAATTGAGTCATACTTGACTTTTTCAGCTTTGAAAGATGCATGCATAATGTAGCGAGAGTCCGATTTGGAGGCGCTCATGGATACTTATACAAGACTCCTGCGACACTGCTTGAGTTTGTGAAATTTTCCTTCTCTACTTTAAACCGCTTTGCATTCTGATTTAGTATAGTTGTGTTTCTACCGAGGGAGAGAGCAATTTTTAAAGAAGGGCAAATGCAAAATTGGAACCGACTTGTATCATTAATTAAAACACGACATCCGAAAACATAAAACAGGAGGTCTCAATCTTTCTCGCCAGTAAAAAACGGAGGAGTATTTTCAAACAAAACACGAAAAAAAATTCATTACTGCGTGTGCAAGTTGATGAGGTTACCGCTATTCGCTTTTAATTGTCAAAGCCTTTCACGCTTCCTTATGCATGGTCGTTGGAAAGAAAGTTTCTATCACTGCAATTCCGCGAAAAAGGCAATGTCATCATTGTGCTCTCTCCGAATTCCCGATGTAACTGTTCATTCGTATTAAAAGAGTGCCACCAAACGCGTTAATGGTGTTAGCACTTTTTGAATTTTGTTACATTGAGGCATTTATTAATCTTGACAACTTCATAGGCCGTAGGAAATAATTACGATTACCGGAACAAAAAGAGATCTTGTCTCGGTGACAACAGCAGCATACATCGAGGATATAAAAAACGTAAAACTGTCATCGGTATACGGCAGCAGTCATGGACAGAGTGGAAATGAATGGGCAATAAAATTCTTCTATCATTGTTTACTGGTCGTTACGGAGAGTAAAGCCATTTTAACTTCTCGATTTTCCCAATTCATTGTTTGAGTGATGAGGAAACAGATGGCGATCATTAAAATTATGGAATTGCATGCAGGTAAATAAACTGGAGACATTTAAAATGTACGATTTTTTGCAGTTAACTACAGTTGCCATGAGAAAAAATGCCCACTTTACTGAGTAGGTAAATCAAATGTGTTCTAGTGCAATACATTAAAAATAGATTGGGTTAAAAAATTAGGATCGAGAGTAGAAATCAATACCTTTGGAAAACTGGTTTTGATAACAATACTTCATCACAGTGAGGACAGTTGTGCGTACGTTGTTCGTTTTTTGTGAATTATGATGAATTTATGAATCACAATAATGGTTGTACGTGTAACATGATCTGTCTATTGCCAACTTGATGATTTTAGTCGAACGCAAAGTGGGCTTGAACAAACAGAAAAGTGCGTCAGATATGTGTTTATAAATACGAGAACCCTACTTTATCATGCAAGCGTTTCATGGATGACCTCATTAAGAGTTATGATAAGTGTCACAATCATTCATATGTAGCATATCAGAACATTAGGCTGTAATGGTCGGACCGATACGCATGTCCATGTCTAAATTAATTATTCATTCATGGGCAGCGTTTTTTATATGAAACGTAGGTATCTCTGGGTATTTTATTTGGCGTGGTGAGACCGAATAACGAGAATTTTTCTTACCATATCTTCAGCATTACTAATATTATTTAAGTTGGCATTGATATGGCATAGCACAATCACAGGGTCGTCTAGAGAAAAATGTATTGAATGGGCGAGCCTTTGTTTTCTCATCTGTCATAGAGGAGACAATGAAGCAATTATTTATGACAAGCGTTAAATATATGATTGCTCCTTAGGATATTTTACGATTGTATTATTTTACTGTCATGTCATCATCATCTTTTACCACGTAAATACTACCAAAATAGAAATACCTATATTGAAAAAAGTGAAAATTATTTACTAACCATGGGATACTTATTTTTGACAGTTAAGTTCCTTTCATTCATAGTTCAACAGAAAGAAAGGTGGATTCCCTTTATTTTGAGGAAATTTTGCTCAATAAGCCACCGTTGGCTGCGTCACGAATGCCCACACGAGATATGTGTGCTTGATTTCAAGCAATTACATGGCGGTGGCATTGATGACAATCAAAACAACAATGGAAACGAATGGGTGAAAAGAATGAAATCTTGCGTTTTTTCCTAGATTCATGTGGTATTTAAATTTTTAGGGTATCGTGTTCCTAGTTAACGATATGAACTTCCTGGCATTGTTATAGCTATCCTCCTTACGTTATATGATGACACAACGATGTGGGTTCAACTTAAAATTTTCAAGATTAAAAATATGCAAGCAGATTGTTAAACCAACTTCACTAATTTCAAGAAAAGTTGAACTCATAGACATCGCTATTAAACCGAGAATCGTTTAGCACATGTTATGTTTCGGTGCGGTAGATATTTATTTTCTTGAAAGTTGCATGTTGTTGTCTCGCTCGTGAGAAATATCTGTGCTGATGGCAGAAGCCTGAAACACTGAGGGCTTGTCCTGTCATGGCTGGCGTGTACTTAACAATTGTCTTATTGTCTGATAAAATATATAAAGATGGTCGGGTACATTTTTGCAATAGCATGTTACCAATCCGAAATTACTTCGTCAAGAGAAATGAATCCACTTTCCAATTTGTATGATAGATTGCGGGGTGAACAGAGTCGGGAGGTATGTTAGGGAACGCTGTAGTAATTAGGATTCATTAATGTATCCAGCGTGAACCAAATTAAAATAGTCCGAAGTTTTTTTTTACAAAAATAGAGTCGTACCAAAACTATGTCTGAAAAATTGTGGAAGAGGAACGGATTTGAGGACGAGTATAAGCACGAGTAGTCAAGAAAAGTTTTTTTAATGGATGGATGAATTGGTATGTATTGGGAAGCCACCCTCTCTGTATCTCTCTCTCTCTCTCCAGAAAAACATATTTGTTCTAAGCTAATGAACATGATCCTTTTCTGTATGAATCGTTTTGTGGTAAATCTGGTGTGGAGCGTTGAATCTTGTGTATAAACGCATCAGCATATCGTTGCATAGAGAATTTGTGGATGGGTGATTCGCTGGAGCCTTAAAACATACTTGAATTGAGTGACAGTTTGCTTTAGCGATGACCCATCGCGAACTGTCGCGACAAAGTTTAGCTTTCATGCATGCCGGCATTCTTTTAACAGAAGCCGAAAGAGGCGACCTTTTTGCTCATCTTCTTTTTATCCTCCTTGAATTCATTTTTTAAGACTTTTGCTACATGGTCAAACTCACGGAATAAGTTAGGGCCGAAGATTCTTGTTATCTTTTTCAAAGCAAGAAATGGATACGAAGTTTGCTGATTAGTAGATTAAGAGGAAAACGAAACGTGTCTTATTAAAACAATAAGTATGTTGCCATTAATGCCATTCTTATTTTGACAGCCGAAGCCACGGTAGGCTATACCATAGGTTAAGTGTAAGGAGCTTAATTATTAGTTTCTATTCATCCCTTCTTGAATTAATAACTAATCTTAAGCAGGATAAACAAATCTGGACAAAGCATCTTTTCTATTGTAAATGTGCTCAAAATTAATGATAAGTTGGTTTATAAGCATGGTCAGGCATAATAGCACGAAGTTTTTTTTTGTAACCGTGTAATGTTCATTTTAGAGGGAACGTATGGATTTTAATTTGAGGTTCAGTGCTAACCTGAAGTAATGTAGAGTTGTGGTTGCTATGACGTGCACTCTTTACAACCGAAAATAAAAATAAAGGTGCCTTTATGAGTGGTGGTCTTTTAAGTGGCTAACACCTCGAATATTATGCGTCCTTATTTTTCAATATTTAGTTAAAATTGCTAGACACGTCTGTTCTTTATGAGTATCTATCTGGTACAGCGTTTCCTGTTTATTTCTCTACCCTTTACTTCTCCAGTTTCATCTGCCTCACTCTCGTTTCAAGAATATAAAGGGAATTTCCCTTTAATGCCAACCTATTATTGTACACACAGAAATAACGTCCAAGATTCCATTATTTTCAAAAGAGAAAAAAAACTACGAATGAAAAATCAGATAGGCGTTGAAATTTATGTATATCTTTCTTGAGTTAATAAATTCATGGACACCATGATTCGTTCAATTTTAGGATGAGACTGCAAGGAAAATCTGCGAAATGTCAATTAAAATGTCGTCTTCTTTATGCACTAGTAAGCGTAGATTCCTCTCGATTGTAAGTTTATGTCTAGATATTAAACTATTACAGCAAGAAAGTTTTTCCTTTGATAAAATATAATGCTTATATACTTCTACTTGGAGTAATTTTTATGTCAATCGAAGCTTGCAAAATAAAGAATGCATTGCGAAAATGACAACATAATTGTGTATTTGTTTGGATAGTCCAACGTAGATTCTATTGAAATAGAAATGCTGTGTATAGTGCACCTAACAAAACATGTCTTGTGCGGAGTGGTACAAAGGGTGTTGTTCGGTAATTTGGTTTGCTGGCAAAAAACGTTGTGGAGGAATACCAAAAACGACATAGTGCAGTAGACAGCAGACAGTGGTATGCATGGCTGTTTTCCAATGATCATTTGGGAGGATTAGAAAAGATAAAAAACTACAGGCTTACACAAACCGTCGTTTGTTGAAATACCTAGAGTAGACAAATGTCACTCCTTTTGTAAACGAGTATGTACCGACAGGTCGCCAAGATCAACATCATTCGATGGATCGGCGTAAAGCTATTTTGAAAATACTTGTACTTAAGTAGAACATGTCGTTGTGATCGGCATCATTTTCACCTCAGTAGGATACCTACTCCCTTAAACATGATATAGTGCGAGGGAAAAAGGTTTTCTAGATTTTTTTGACGATGAAAGTTTTAACTTCACTACTGTATTGGCCAAACTTAGTTTTTATTTCACGAATCAAATTTTATGTTTGGATTCTGGGCCGTGTGAATAATATGTTTTTGCCATGTTTAATGAAGCAATCTTTCGTTCGTATGAAATAAGACGCCGGTTATGATCCATGCCACTTGTATTTTACCTGAAATTACATCGCCAGGACTGGTGAAGCCCATGTATCGTCGTGTGTTATTAGGCACTATTTTATTACTGTTTGCAAAGAATGAGCGACCATTTCACACGTACATTTAGAAAGGATTTATGTTTTGTTTGTTTTTCTAATGTGTGTTTACACGGTAAGTAAGTCGAAAAAGAGTTGAGAATATCGTCGTTCAACAAGATAATACAGTTCCTACGTTCTACGGCAAGCGCAATGCACATAAGGGAGGACATGGACATAATTGTATGTACCGTATGTACACCGTTGCTGTTGATTATGATTATGATAGTGGTAATAAGAAAGGGTCTGGAAAATGGCTCGATGAAGTTTATTATTATTACCTGATGGAAAAACGTAGTGTTTTATGTATCTGCACTCTGCACACAACGAGGTGTGAGCAACTACTCCTGTTTTGTGGATGCTAACATTTTTGTGCTGGGGAAGAATTTAATAGCTGATTTCCGTGACAGTCACCTAATCCACTCATTTTCGGTGCATATGGCACTACCAACTCTACTACTTTACAAACCTTTTTTATCTTATTGCCTGCTAACGTCCGTCTGGTGTTACAGAAAGTTTCTGCTACAGAAAGACCCACGAATATGTTAAGCAAATATTTTTTAAACCTTACTTAAAACTTAAAATTACTTAAGCACAAGTGTATGTGTGTTCGTAAGTACTTCGGATAATGAAAAATATATGAAACTTGTTCATCGTCAATCCAGTCATTAAAGATGGATTTAAAAGGTCAGTTTAAATGTGATGATTCGTCTTTGTATCCAATAGTAAGACAGTGTGAAGTAGTTGAAATCGTAGAGACGTCCATTATCTTAGAAGCTGTTAAATCGTAGTTTTTTTGTTTCTTGGATCTACTTTTATGGCTTACTACGTTTTCATTATTCAACTCCAAACGCAAGGCAATGGGAAAGAAACCTGTATTACCTACCGTTTAATGGTCGTTTGACGCTCATAATTTTTTCGACTTCCTATCGTTTCCCCATAAAAATGAAGTATATTCTTTCGAATTTAACATCGTAATAGTTGAGCGATGGAAATGGGCATGAAAGATGTACCTCTTCGTGTGTATGATACAATTAGCTTTCGTTCTTAAATTTGCTTTTGTATAAAATTTTGATTACCTCTCATGCACACTTTATTTGAGGCAATGAATATGCAATGGATATAGAGAGGACCTGATTGAGTGGTTTGACTAGTTAACCAAATAGTGTACGCAACTGCTAATTATAATTTTCTGTGTGGTAATCGATCGTATTTTGAGTTGAGGATAAAATTGAGGCTTTTCAAAATTAGTTCAAGCTTTGCAGTAGCATTAGGAGGAAAATATTATTGCAAGCTGATTTCCGTCATTGAGCAGACCGTCGAAAAGTTGCTGCTACTTTATTCATTTCTACCTTATTATCTGTATTATGGGCATTTATCTTCTGAGATGAGAGAATTAGGCTGATGCTCAACTAATCGGTCACGCGTTTGTGAAATAATTCTAAGTCAAGTTGTGATTTTAAAATGTTATTTTGTCAGCAACGCATATTATGAGAGTTTATGTATTTGTTTTTGATGATGTTGTTTTTACCCTGTATGTATGTATTGAAATTACTTACTTATGCAGTGGTGACCTTTGTTCCAGCAGACAAGCGCTGTTGGCTCAACGGCACGGAGATGATCATGGGCGGTCCGGTAACGCAGGGACTTCTTTAAACAACAGCCTTGGATCAGGGCCCTCAGATTCTCTTAACCATGACAATGTCGACGATGATGAGCGTGTGGATGTGGTTGGAAATGACCACCGGCCTGATTCAGTTTCACCTTCATTACCTCGTCACCATGGTAAGTTTTACACCCTTACATAGTATTCGTCTATTTAACATCCATCCTGCCATTAAATTTTTTTAAAGTTAAGATAGAAGGAACATTGAGGAAATTGCTCTCTTTCGAAATGAGCATAAATTAAGAAATGAAATGATAAGGGCCGGAATGTTTCAACTGTCGCACCGACGCTTTTAGATAAAATTGTATTGTCGACATGTAGCTTTTGATATTAAGGTGGTAATAGGTAGTATAGGAAGATGCTTTCCATTTAATTATTTCGCTGCACCGACATACTCCGCATTGTCCTGAGTACACATGCATGTAAAGTAAAAACGCGGCGGAGTCTTTTTTTTTTGCTAAACGACAAAACAATTTCAAAGGTGTTGAAAAGTTGTCCAAAGTGTCAGTACGGCTACCCTCAGGCTCATTTATACTATGCAAGCATTACCACAGCACTTTTACAAAGAGACAGTCCTTTCTTTGAAGAAAAGAGGCAATCCGACAAGCTCGTCGATGTGTTAACTTTTCAGAGCTTATAGATAAATTCAAAAACGAGACGCAGACCATTTTCTTCTGTTTTGTGAACAAAGAACAAAAGGGATCAATATTTGGATACATGACTAGGAAGCTAAGTCAATCAGTCAAATTTGATGGAGTGAAGAGAGACTAGTTCGCACGTTGGTGAGCAGGCTGTCTCACTTGAAGCATTAATAAAAACCACGGAAATATGACGGAATAGTTTACTGCAACAGTACCATTCATCGAAAAGGGGATACTGAAAGCCATTACCACTATGGACCAGAGCCACTTAAGATTCTGTTTTTGGTACAAGTATCACTAACACTAATCCCATTTGAAGAGGTTGAGTTTTAATAAGGGATTAATGAGTTGATTAGTATGTACTGTTGTGCCGACTACTGTCAAAAGCAAACAGAAGCACATCTGCGAAACATTGAACTCTCAAAGAGGGGCAACTAAACGGAGAATGACGGATATCTAAGAACGTTTTCCAGATCGTAGTAAGCTTGGTATGTGTGTTATACGGTTGGTGTTCTTTTCATCGAAAAGTATGCCTTGCGGATGTTACTGCGCCAGATACACGTAAGAGCGAGAAGGGGAAGGGAAGACAAAAGTTTATCTAGATAACAATACAAACGAAATTTATTTAGAAGGGAAACATTTAGAAACAGAGGTGGTTTTGAAAAGACGTCGAAAATCGAACGGTGATAGGGGACAAGAAAAATTTAACTAAAATCTGACATGTTACTGGATTTACTTGGATGTCAGAGAGAAGAGGATATGGTAATGTAGAGGGTTTTGGGAGTGAGAGAAAGAAAAAGGCTTTCTCTATTCATTATGATCTTATTTGTATGCAATTCCGTCAATGTGTTGTCTCGTTCTTTGCTGCACGCTAAGCCAAACATTCTGGCTCTCTAGTTGAAATCCTGCATTTGTTTACATTAGATAGGATAACGATGAGGCTCGAAAAGGAACTGAGAAGCGACGGCAAAAAATTCACATTCTATATAGTATTGTGCTGTAGTAGAGATAGCAAGCGCATGGTATCATCATATCATGAATAATTCATGTCGGATCTTCCATTTTTTCCTAAAGCGGATTTAACATCCCTTTTCGCCAGATCCACCACTGAATCAATATCGAAAATGAAGATGTTGAACATGGGAATCCAATTGTCTAACAATGAAAAGATAATGCCTATCTATATTGGCTTAGTTTTGTATTGCTGTATAAATATCTTAAAATGCAAGATACCGCTCCTACGATGCAAGACTCAGCGTCGCTATCGTCATTTTGTCCCTCTACTCTCAAAATATAGATAACGATTTAGCTAGTGTGGTGAACCCAGCGAATGATGAAAGACGGAGAAAGTTACCTTATCGTATTTATCACAACCAAACTGTTGCGAGAAATCAGGAGTGAGTATGTGCACAAATGGATGATGCACTCATAGATAAACTGCAACGAGATCGACAGTATGCTTCATGGGAGCTGACACTGACTGCATAACCCTGCGTTGGGAACAGAAAAGCTATTCGTTCAGCTGAAAATACGAAGGGAAATGTTGCAATTTGTTCCACGGGCTACCACAATCCCACACACGAAATGCCAACTATTTCTTTAAAAATGAGGTTTTATTTAAATTCTCTACGCCTTTAAATTTAGCCTTTGGTGACTTGGTGATCAGGATTTAGCCCGCATATGAATACATAAACCTGCACTATACTGAGAATTTCCTTATCTTCCTTGATATATTACTGATTTAACTGTGACGATAAGAACGGTTATTCATATGAAAAATTGTTATCCGGCAAAAATTTTTTATTCGAGCCTATTTAACGTTAAAAATATTGAGGATGCATTGAGTGTATTACTTTGATTTGATTTTGTAGATTACGGAGTTTTGGAAAGTCAAAGGAGAGATGACAGCGACAGAGACATAAGTGACAGTGGTTCGGAAAGTGGTGGTGCGTTTCGTCCAACTGCCCGTGACCTTGACCATCCTAGTCCTAACATTTCCCTTGGTCCTCCGTTACAACCACCAATGTTGCCGTATCTTTATCCTCCTAACCTGTATTCAGGGTCTCCGGGCCTTCCACCCTTGGGACCGCCTCCAAGCCTACCAATGTCCCTTTTCGGCCCTGGCGCTACACATGCGTCAGCAGCGTCCCTTCCACCGTCACTACTGTTCAACCACCTTTTGCAGCAGCAATTATTCCATGGAGCATACCCGTTGGCGACTCCTCCTGTATCACTGTCGTCGTCAATAGGACCCGGTAAATATACTATTCCAACTACTGCTACTACTGCTTCTCCTTCAACCTCCTCATCCTTATTTCGACTTTTTCAAAACCAAAAGAAGAATGAATGATGATAAATGATGTGAGAGATAGAATTTAAATGAACGTGTGCTTTACCTTTACATATAAATTGGTTACACATATAAACTGTTGTATGTATTAACATTATTTAGTACATTCATATCAACTGTTTCAATCTTTTTCCAGCTTTGCTATCCGAAAGATTGAAAGCGCATCGGTTTCTGCCATACCCGCTAATCCCACCTGCAACTGCCTCTTCATCATCCACGTCGTCGCTAAGTTCTACTTCGACAAGTGTTTTGGGAGGAGGCAGTCTTTCAGCCTTTGAAACGGTAACACCTTCAAGTCACACAAGCCCAAAGCACTCACCTCGCCCTACCGCGGAACCAACAGTCGCAGTAGCAGAGTCAACTAATGTGTTATCTCCAGTTTCTCATCCCCACAGAATGTCCACGCTCCTCGCATCTTGTCTCCCTGGACAACCAACACAGGGGTCTCCTCAGGTGACTACACAACATCCTTCAGAACTCAAGTCTATCGAAAAAATGGTGAATGGTCTTGATATAAAGCCTGAAATGATCAAGAGCGAATCTGTGGATAAGTAGTTGTTACTTTCCTTATTAGTTTGTTAAGGTATGTCGCTTTATTAATATTTGTAACTTTTATTTACTCATATCGGCTCCACATGTACGTACTACTTTAACTAATTCTGTCCAACTGACAACTACCGAAAATTAGGTGTCTCACAGAAACCCCTTAAGAGAATTTGATTGTTGCCATTCAAAGATCGAAGTCATGAGTTATATATACAAAAAGATACACTGTATTGTCCTCACGAAGAAAGATAATCGCGTTTTGTTTCCCTTTAAAATATTTTCCATTAGTAGCAATCTGAACAAATTGAGGACAAATTAAATATCAATTATTATATGGGTTCGTTTCTGGTCGCTATTTCAGCAGCTCTATCAGTTTACAGGTATTACATTATTTACATTTTTTTGGCAATGACAATGCTGTATCTTGAGGAAGAAAATTTAGAATTGCGCTCTCGAAGCTTGAACGTCTAGCCGAGATTTGGTGCTCTGGCAGTCGTAGTATAAAGACCAACCAGTTTTCATTAAGAGAAACCAAACCAGGTGAAAAGTTAAGATGTAAAGGCAATGCAACAAGCTAAACTCACGCAAGCTCTCAAAAGACGAACGTTTTATAGATTTTTTCTTATTTGTATCTTTATTTCCGGTTGTCATCATGGAAGTCATCAGAAAATATTTTTAATGTGCATCTGTCTCTAGTTTATAATGGCCATAACGTATTATCATAATTCTCTCGAGTCATCTGTATCGTTTCATTGCAAAGAAAGAGTAATGGAACTGATTAAATGTATTTTAGCTTAATATTTTGTAAAGGAAGATAGACACATTTTGATTATTCAAAACCCTTCAGGCTAATTGTAGGGCGACAGAGGCAGATCTATGCTCTCTATCTAAACTCACACAGGTCACAAAAATGGGGCAAATTGCACAATGGTTCAAAGGAGAAAGAAAAAACTAGCTTTGCATTCGCTACAGTTCATCATCAGTCCTTGAAAATTGGTCTAATGATTAGATAAGCTTATCGAGATAGAAAAATACATTTTTGCGAAAATAAATGTGGACTGCAACATCTTTAGCATTGGTTATTGTAGGAACATGTCGTGCTACCACTGATATTCTACTTCTTTCCTACGGAGAAACGCGAGAAAATACTCTACAAAATTATAATTGAGCTTTATTTATTTAAACAAATCGTTAAATAGTGAGTACATATTATGAAATAGACTTTCATCAGCTTTGAAGTTTTAAGGGTATTGAAGGAAAATCATTATCGACCGACCTAACGTTATCACCATTATCTTTACTATGTAAAATGTGGTAGTGTTTTCACTGCGAAAAAGTCAATTAATTTTTAAGACATACTAGGCTAAAGGTAACGTATATCGTAACTTAATTAGACAGCTAACCTACGAAAAAAACCCTTACGCATAGGCAATAACACTGACAACAGTCAAGCAATAGGTTTTTAGTGAAAGTGGAACACTAAACTGAAAGCGTTGAAAATATTTACCATTAAAACTGTTGCATATAAAGCGTCGCGATGGAGGATGTGTGTAACGATACATGTATTAGCAGCATTTAATTCAAATTATTAATTATCGTAACGTATAGGCTACAAAACATATTATCTATGAGAAAGTATAACTTTTCACTCAGTTCGTAGATAATAAAAATTATTATTAGGTACTAAGTGACTAAGTCAAGGAGTAACCTGCCCTATGTTCCTGTTGCTCTAACTTACTTGGGTGATTATTTATACTACACACAAGTTATAGAGTATGTATTCTACAAAGGTCATAAAAACGTTTTTCTGTGGCTACAGTCGCATAAACTACCTGCTGAAACAAACCCCGTGAATGAATAATTGGTGTGCACGAACTGTACTTGGTTTTCATGAAACACGATGCTACATAAGTGTTGTCCTAACCCTGAACAGCCTTTATTCGTTACTGAGACTCTGCTTTTATTTCCAATTTCATTTGCTGTGTTGCTACACGTCAGTAAAGTTAATGGTAAGATGCAGTGCTTCTCATGAAACGTATCAGGAGCAAACGAACAAAATGTTTTGCTGGAGGAGAAGCGATGGATGAAAACTTGCAAGTTACTATTCGTTTTCAAATACACAGTGTTGTAGCGGTATAAACGAGCTCATTGTGCAAATTTTTTGTCACCACGGAAGGTCGAATGAATCGTGATTATTATTTATTTTTATGATACGAAATAATGTATAGGCGAACGCTCTTATACGAATACCGATGGTTACTGTTCGTATGTGTTGTGGTAGAAATCATCATCGTTGAAATACTGCTTGTAATTTTTTTGCTGTGAATTGTAAAATAATAAATAGGTGAATTAATAGTGCTAAACCAAAAGTGGACATTTATCAGTTTACAGCATGCATTTTCTGTATCTAAATGCATTGAACTAGTTACCTATACCACTTAGTACTAATGTATTTGAATTATATTCGTAATTATATAACAAAAATTAAAATATAATTAACATCATATTACTATTAAGGATATAAAATGTATGCGGTAAATGTGCATAACGTTTGAAATGTCGATTACATTGAGAAATGACAATGTACTTGGTATATTGATAAGGCAGACCTAATATTACACTAATTACAAATTTGCGTAAATTAAATATGATTTACACATGAAAACCAACCAATGTAACTCTTACCCGAGAACAACACCAAGATACAAAGAAGCTCGCCCACATGACGTTACACATAGTCGAGCCATTTGTATGCAAAGAAATGGGCAATCAAAACTTTAAAAAAATAAAGTTTCACTTTTTCAATGTGAGAATGTTCGTATAAACTTCGGTCGTATTTTGTTCTTCCCATGATTCACGAGCATATTCATTCTAATGGGTCTGTCAAGTTCATAGATTGCATCGAGAACCGCATCTAGGCATTCTACATACACTTTTAAAGTAATATTTCTAGAAGCAGCGAGTGGAAAGCTTGGATTGGAATTGGTTGACTTCATTTCTTTCTAAAATTCTCATTTCACAAATGTATGTATGATGTTGAAAAGTCTGCTACAGCGAAACCGGACATTGAATACTTCATACTAGAACGAATGGATGATACTCAGATCTCAATCACACCCAAATTTGACCACTTCGATGCATTATCTTGTCTTAATAACGCACATATAAACATTATATTGCATTACTTTTTTTCATTCATATTTGTCAGTATACCTACTCACATATTCTGGCAGGTACCACCGAACCAGGTAAGTTTGCACAACATCAAAACATATTATACTGAAAACAATCTTTGGCTTCGCAGGGAAAGCCTCGTATTGTGCTGGAATAAAAGATAAACCTACATTTTTAAGCATCATGGACGACTGTTCTAAGAATGGGTCCAGAAACATTCTACAGAATGGGACAAGGTTATTTAGATTACCGATTTTATTACGACATCCGAAAGGGAAATATGTTAGTGAAATTTTCTTAACAATGGATGGATACTTTGTTTTATTTTGGACAACGTTATTGAGATGCAACAATCGCAGTATCGGACACCTGTTTTAGATATGTAAATAGAATGGAAATAAAATTCTTTAAAAGATTATATTATCTTTATTTGATGATTGAACCAAAACACCATAAGGAAATGGAAAAAGAAAATGCCACACAAAGCACGAGTCGTTCGCCTGATCATACCTCACATATTGCATACAAAATATCGTGGATGTCATGGTCGAGCTAGCTGCTGTGGTGGCGCACTAGATTGAACCGTCAAGTTCGTAGTTAACAGTGCCGATGAGAGTGAGAACGGAGCAACGTAAATAGGTAGTGCAATACATTATTAATACTACAATGCTCTCCTCCTTCTATTCCTTGTAGGTGGTATGAAAGTCCTGGTACCATTCTGTAATATCAATACTTTACTCCTTTGTGGGAAAGCGAAGTGGAATGAACAACTTTCCAACCGTAAAATTGACGCCTCTTTTCACTTATTTTGAACCACCATCAACACTGTTAAATACAGTTGATTCTGCTTAAAAAGGAGCATCGCAAGAAATGACTCTTAGTAATTATTTTTGATTTTTGTACCAGTTTTTGATGCTTGCATAAAAACTACGTGTTGCATGTTTCATTCAATCATTTCTGGGTGATTTTATGTTTAATACCGTCAAACTTTTATGGCGGCAATGACGGAATTAATTGATCTCTTTTGAAAAAGTAATCTCTTGCATTATTGATATCTACTTCTTTCGCATTCAGCATTTTATTGTAATATGTTTTGCCGAATAACACAGCTGCTGTGTCATGATTATATTTGTTCACAAGTTCAAAATAGAATGGATCTTAAGGTAGCATGATAGTTGTTATCTGGCTTTTTTAAATGTTATTTTGAGATTTTCTCCATGCAACTAGTCATATTTTCAAATTATGGAAAAATCATAAATTATACGACGGTCACTTCAACAGGGAAATTATGGACCAGGTAAGACAAAATGAAACTTACAAATGAAAACACTCTAACAAACATACAGGAAGAGCATTAGGGATCTCCCGTCGGATATCATTCATTCTCCCTTCTCTCTCTCTCTCTACTCTTTAGCGGGAGTTAATCTCGTTTTTATTATAGGTACACATTTCATATGAAACTCGGTTTTCATCTTAAATTACGTGTGTTTTGACAGAATCATAAAACGCGCATTTCATAGCTTATTAGCATGTGTCATAAAGTGAATATATTTATGTACGTTTGAAAGGTGTATTATCGTTCCTTTCAGAAACTGTGTACGCTCCTATGTATTTATTATTTATTTATATTTTTTCCATCTTTTTATCCAGCATGCACTGCATACGAACTTCAAAGGTACTGCTACAGTATTTCCACGTCACTTCAGAAATAATCGAATGATAATTTTAAAGGTGCATATTCATGAGCCGAGTTATGATTTTTGTTCAGCAGTTAAGGGTTATAAAGGATCCCATATCTTAATGAAATAAATCGGTACGAGAATTGAAGAATGAAGAATGACTATTTTGGCCTATTTAAGGCAGCATAAAATATGAAAGTGAATATGGAACATACGGAGTAAACCATCCACTAAATATGAAGACATTTTTATGCATTAATTATGGTATAACTAGATTGTGCTCTTTTCAAAAGTATTTTAGTTTCCAATTTAATTACGTCATCGTCTCATCGCTTAATACATCATACACTGGATAAAGTCAATAACAATTGTAATATGTGTTTAAGCCCCAATGATTCAAAAAAGGACCGAAACTCTAAGTGTATATTTTAAAGTTTCTACATATTTATCGTTGAACCCTTTTAGATGATGATGTTTACATATACTTACGATGTAATTCTGCTTTTCGACGGTCACCGACCAGAATGACGAGAAGATGTTTATAGGCACACTTAAATGATACCGTTATCAAGTGTGATGGGCCAGATGCACTTCATAAACCATACATACGTTTGTTGAAGGGTTCAAGGGGATGAATAAAGACATTTTAATTTTAAGGTGCCGTTGCTGACAGATGGTAAATACAACACGAACCTCAGTAGCTTTCATTTTTGAGCGATTATTAATTTCCAAATCCAGTAGCTCAAGAGACGAAGGTTTTCATTGAGCGAGTAGTTTTATTTGTGTGCATTAAAAATAAAAGACATTAAATTTTACGTATATTTACCAGTTTACGTTAGTACGACGTAGAAACCAGCTTTAAGGAACACATTATTACGATAACTTCCTTTAGTACGAGATTCGCTTTAGTGCAGACGTATTTTCCAACAGAGTTTAAAACGATATTATATATTGGTTTTCTGCTCTTTTTAGGTAGAATATACATTTACATTAATAACAAAGCTACAGGTCACGGATGATATATAGTTTGACATATGTACTTGTAAGAAAAGGTAAACATTTTTTTTTTTGTTTTGCGATGCTAAGATCTCTGATGACCTGCATCAATGAGGGTAGCTCCTTCTCCTTCACTCTCTTTCTCTCTCTCTCTCTCTGACAAGCTCTAATACTACATCCTTAAGATCTTATTAAAGAATTAACAGGTGAAACAGGAAGTTCGGCAAGGAAACGTTGGCGGCATAAATTATAAACAATATGTTTGGTTGAGGTGTATATGCACTTATAACCACTAGGTGTAATACTAGAATAGTAACAAAATTTAGTTATTGTTGAAGGCAACGCTAGAGCAAACAATATATTGCTGTTAACACTGAGCGAGTTAATGTTTAGTAGGGTGGAAGCTGGACGATAAGAATGATGGACTTTGTCCACTACAAAGGAAGCCCACGATTTTCCTCGGTACTTGAATGAGTACGAAGAGACAAGTAAGAACGCAACCATTGGACATCGTGTGTGTTTGGTTGAGAAAGTGAGAGTAGAAAAGTGCACGAGAAAGGAAAAAGGGCAACATCATCTAAAGACAGATCGATGAAGAGGAGAGAAGTAAAGTAAAAGTTTTAAGGGAGCTGCAATGGAAGAAAAATGTGAGCAAAACTACCATTTTTTCATGAACTACGTGCATAAATATTATCACAAAGAGAAATCTAACCAGACTGACCAGTATTTATCTGCCGTAAATCTAGCAAGTGTAACGGGTCCCTTGTTAATCAGGAAGGAGTTTGAGGAAGGAAAAGAATTTCATGCCAGGTAAATTTAACCGAGAATAAAATTTATCAGGAGCAACTATCAATATCTTACTGATACTACAATATACTGTCCTAATGGATGGGTGTGAAAAATTGCATATCCAATCGGGAAATATTTTGAATGCATGGAAAAATGTTTAGACATTTGTCGGTTTGGGTTGAATCGATGTTTCTCGCCTATACATAAATAACTGGAATTTGTTGATTAACTGTTAAATAGTCTTAAGCTTCCGAAACCTTGACCTCCGTATTGGTGGTAAATGCTCTTTTGGGTCTTTTGCCTACCCCAGAGCTGTACGGACATGAAATTATGAAACATGAAGTAGAAAGTTCCATACACTCCAAATGTCCGACTGTAGGAGCGTTCAAACAATCGGGATCTTGCTTATGTTGGTGGTAATGTGGAGGAAGTGGTGGTATGGCGGTCGTGCTTCAATCTAGCCAGGTAGGTACATTGTTGAGTGATGTGAAGCTGTTGTTATATCACATACTCTAGACACGTTTGGTTGAACTCAACGATTCATTCCATGAGAGAAAGAGCAAGTGAAAAAGAAGGCAAGAAGAGGTAAAAAGGATGACGACGACGGTGATGGTGAGATTCAATGGTCTGCTTGACTGCCTTCTTCGGCTTGTTGTTGCCTTGTTTATTCCATCTATGCATTCTCTGTAAAGTTTTGGTTCATGTGTGTGGAGTGTGGATGTGTAGCTTACCGTATTCATGTACGTCCATACCCGTGAATGAGATTGTGTGTACTTGCTTTTGCTCACTTTAACCGAAGAAATACTTTTCCACGTACAGACAACTATTAAGAGGAGATGGAAGAGTGTGCGCTTGCTTTGGTACGTAATCGATATGACCAGGAGAAAGCTGTTTTCTCTCTCACTACGCGACTGGGTTCACCATTACTATACTTAGACGGTATGACATGGGTTTAACAGTGAGAAAGGGAGTTGAAGGGGAATGTTCTTTTCTTGAGAAACGAGGAAATCAACATTTTCGTGCATCATCCTTTTCTTTCTTTATCATGCTTCTTATATTCTATACTTGCTTTGAAGTCTTCCTAATAAAATTACGCCTCCTAATAGGTACCTGGGTTTCAGAACTATTAAAGATGTTTACAAAGAAAAAAACTGAAAAATACAGCTCATCAAGCAAACTCTTAGCAACTTCATTTATGAAAATATTTAACGTTTAAAAAAAATATTCCATAATTCTCGACGTGACGATTTTCCAGGACAAACTGATAACAAATTAAAGACTGGCATTTTAACAAACTGGTAAATATTATTTAAAAAGTAAATTACTCCCTTTAGAAACATAAATTGACACAAAAAAGTTACTTGTCTTAAAACCTTATACTACCGTGGACTCCAGTGTACCACTGTATTACTTATAACTGCAACGTTTGGTGAGATTACCAACAATGTCCTAAAATAGTTGTTAAAAACTAATTACATAAGCAAATTCTCAAGTTTGAACACGACTTGATTTACTTTTCCTTATTCTGCGATACCTGAAGTAGATCTTTTTTACTCAACTTTTTTTATTACCGATATGAAGGCCTTTCCCAATTACCCATTGTGTACTATTACCATACTTGTTTTGTCAATGACCAGCCTCAAAAACTAGTATTGACCGACGTTCACTTTGCTTATTTTGATTGTCTTTACACTGGGTTCACAGTATCTACTGATTCTTTCAAGTAAAAAAAAGGAAGATACGGGTCATGTCATGAGGGCGTTCGCAGACTCATTGTTGGAATAAACTAGCTCAACAAAGACTCACTCAACCGAAAATGACGGAGAAGCTCCTTGAACGTCTAAGACAACAAAGTAATGCTTTCATCTAAGAAATTTCGCTGCAGATCCAAGTCCAAACGTAAATACAGTCTTCCTAAATACAGGATAAATATAAGAGGGCAAGACAAAGAATACATGGCCTGTGTATTCTGGTCACTAAAGGTACTAACAAGCTGTTTTTTTGGATCGTGATCACTAATTCAAGCATCTGTTTACATGGTCATACTCATACAATGACAAATAGAATTAGTTCTACCCGCACCACTTCTACCATACCGATAAATTTTCTATTTTTGATCACATAGTTTTTGGGTTACCAAATGAAAAAGAAACCAAGCTAAAATATTGTAATATTACACTCATAGTCAAAAGAGAGAAACGAAACGGTTTTATTGCGGCTCAGCCACCAACTAATCTCACGCACTCTTACAACACAATGCAATAGAGAGGGCATGAAGCTGCAAATAACAGCCTTAGCTTTTCTCTTCTATTCAATGTATGTTCTGCAAAATGAAAACGATACGACCTGTGCCATATCATCTACGTAGATCACTACGCTAACCATACAGAATAAACCCTTATCAAGAATCAAGGAAAAAGTAGAGTCTCTTTACGCATTTTATATACTTAGGTAATTCTCTCACTAGGGAAGGTCGCGAGGTGTAATGCGTGTAAGTTGGTGCTGATTGTCATTTCCATGGCTCTACCTAAGTGTGATTACATATTCGTAAAAATTAGTTTGCAAAAATTAGAGTTTGACCACTTCCAAAGCAATAAATAGCGCACTTTTACCTGTGTCGCAATGGAAAGCGCACTCTCGCAGACAAAGTTTTGATGGATTTTTCGATTTTTTACGATTTAATGATTGTTTTTTCGATCAGCTGACAACAAACAAAAAAGGTCCTCATCTGCATAAAAGAAGTGAAGAAAATGTTTAAGTAATGAACAAGAGCGTTCGGTTTCCACTGGCGCACAGTGTATGAAGGCGCCGTAATGAATGCTACGGAAGTGGTTCAGCACTGATTTTTGCAACATAATTTTTACGAATATGCAATCACACTTAGGTAGAGCCATGGATATGCCAATCAGCATCCACTAACACACATTACACCTCACGACCTTTCCTAGTCAGTGTAAACAGTTACATAATATAGGGCTTTTTGTAACCAAACTATGTGGCACCACCTCTACAGCAGCATTTTCTTCTATTTTTGTACATCCTAAATTTTTACTTTCATTCCTTTATTCGCTTCCTCGTTCGTCATTCTAAAAAAATCGTGCTGAGGATATGGTGGATTTATTTCAGTTGGTTGGACAAAGGGATTCTCTTATTACTGGTGTCTTCCTCATCCATCCCTTCATGGTTCTTAACGCGCTTCTCTTTACGGCTGCAGCTAGCATAAAACTCTCTCCCACACAATTCTACCATTACTCTTTATTTTTCTCTTTCTTGATCTTCTTTTTTTCTTCCTTTCTCTCTCTTTTCATCGGTCGTACTTTTCTTTTACTCACTCAGACTGAAGAGTTTGACGCACATAAGTAGAATGTCGTATAGCGTTTTCTGCGGACGGTGATGATGGTAGTACTCTCTTTGTTCAGCTTCTTTCCATCTCCTCTCAACCGATGGTGATGGTGGGATGTAGTCTGGGATTACATTAATCTACACAGCCGCCTGTAAGACAAGTGTAGCGTCAAAAACATCACGATTCTTACCGCAAAGTTAAAGACCTGAATTTATTTATTCTTTGGTTGTATGCTGTGGTGTATTCAGGTCGGCACAACGGACGAATTAATAGTATAAGATTCATTGCGAAACGTCACTTTTTGCTTAACTTGCTTACAGATGCTGCAACCTCAAAATACATGGGATTGCCAGTGATACTACTGCTGTATCCGTAACAATGCAATTACAATAGGGTGATGGTAGCAATCATTATCTATGATCGAATGAGCAAGTCGCAGATAACTACATATTCAAACGTAATTGCGAACAATCACAAAAACAGACCCCACCATCGCAGCGACCGCATTACTTCATTTAATGATACGTGATTGTGACGTAACAGACGAGAAGATTTTTTTTAAAATGTAAACGCAACACTTTCAAGCTTCCAGTACCCATATGAGGCAATGCGTGAAAAGTAGAGAGTGATGTCTCGAGATACACTGAAAAGCATGTTGATCACATGCAAGTAAAGCAATTGTCCGAAATGAAACGTGGAAATTAGAGTGAGAGTCACAACTACGTAATCGCGGTGAAAATCATGAAAGAAAAATGTCAAAAGTCTTCGTAAGTGTTGGCTAAAAATACCAGTTGCTCCGATAGTAAACGAGTGCTTGGAATGGTTAACCGCAGAGAAAATCCTATTGAGTCGGCTTTGGTAGATTGCCTTCCGGTCTTCCTTACTTTCTGTTACCGTTAACGTAGAGTGTGTGAATGATTGTACCATGCAAGATTTTGAAAATATAGGAAAACGTAATACACAGAGCAATAATGACATCATAAATTGTTCTGTGTTATCCTTTTTTTACATGTACAGACATATCCGATTACAGAAACCAGGCTGATTGTAGGACGAACCAAACATACGTAAATAGATACGCCAAATGTCATTTGATGAGAATCCGGCTACTGAAATTTTGCATAGGAATGCGATTGAACCCGCAACAAGATTTTTTACGAAGTGTACTTTAGATGTTTATCAGCATGTACAGCTTTAGGTATCATTTTCCTCTTACCCTAAATTTTAATTTCGGCGACGAGCAACGAAAACATGCCAAAGGCTATTAAAGCCAATAGAAAAGCGTTACAAGTTTGAAGGTTTAACATTTCCGCATGTTTCCTGCTTATCCGTCTTGAAAAATTGTTATTTTAACGAAATTCGAAGCGTGACCAGAAGATCAAAATTGAGTGAAGATGTGGGACTAATCAAAGTAGCAAAGTACAAGCTCTCGAATAAAAACACAATTATCTCATTAGTTATGTCAGCAACGAAACCAGGTGTTAACGATAGCTGTAATGCTATCTTACGAGATTTTGTCGTAATGGTGATACTACATACACCTGTATTTTCGCATTAAATCTCACAAACCTCAAGATAAATACATTTTACAAGGCATCAATTTTCTCTTCTATCTCTAGATAAATGAAATTGCATGCTAGATTGCCACAGCATTCCATTACAACGCATGTATTACATCATAAATGTGTCGATAAAAAAATATATTTTATAATATGCCCGTATTATGTCGCCAGTACGTAAGATTTTTGGTTTAAAATTGTTTCTGAAAGTAAAGCAGTAATTTATTTTTTATGAAGGAGGCAGTCTTGAAATCATTCCCACTTGATGACCTGAAGAAATTATGGTAATAATATATACCATGAAACGCGTTCGAGAGAAAAAAAAACTTGGTGTGTGTTTACTGGACGAATCGTGAAGGTGGTTGTTCTTGTCCTGCAACAAACACTTGCAGCCTTAAGTTACTCAAGTATAATGGAAAAGCGCAAAAACGACCTGACAGGGAAAGAAATGGACAATGCTTGTTAGCAATATGGAAAATACTAGTTAGCCAACATGAAAGGAAAATCATAGGATAAAAACATATGTTTGATAAACTGCTAATCTGCAATATCATGACAGGTTTAAACTTACAGTTCCCGGCCTAAGTTCGAGTAGTCGGCTACTGCATAGCTTCATATAGCATGGGTAACGCCGTTCATAGTGCTCTCATGCTATTTTGTCGGCAAAAAATAGCTGGCTGCACTAAGCAAGGACTTTAACCGGGTCTAGGCTCATTAGCCCTGTGAGGATTGACCATAGGGGGTGTATTGATCCGTGGTTGCATTGATCCTCGCCCTGTATTCGACCGGGATCAGATTGATCCGTTTTTATTGATCCTTGCATTTTTTGACCCTAGCATAGGATTGATCCGGATCAATGTGGCCATGTGTAGTTTCCAAATCCATAACTATGGAGCGATTGCGTTCCTTCAAATCTCTGGCTTTTTTTCTTGAAGGTTAAGGAGTTCCTCCCGCAATGACTTACCTTTATTTTGATGCATGTAAGTACTAATATGTTAGTGCAGTCATCAATCATTTATCATGAAACTGGACATGACCACATTGATCCGGATCAATCCTATGCTAGGGTCAAAAAATGCAAGGATCAATAAAAAACGGATCAATCTGGTCCCGGGCGAATACAAGGCGAGGATCTATGCAGCACGGATCAACAGTCAACAGGATAAATACACCCCCTAGGGCCAATCCTCACAGGACTAATGAGCCGGAACCCCTTAAACCATATTCTGCTTGATAGCTCGTTGAAATATAAACGTTACAATTTTTCACTCCCTTCCCTTTCGTAACACATACTCTGAAGACGCTGTAC
This sequence comes from Akabosia matsudoensis, assembly GCA_019593645.1. Classification (NCBI taxonomy): domain Eukaryota; kingdom Metazoa; phylum Arthropoda; class Collembola; order Entomobryomorpha; family Paronellidae; genus Akabosia; species Akabosia matsudoensis. Next base: position 34,427 of record VICI01000001.1, on the reverse strand, counting down.
TCATCCAATACTTATCAACCTGTCCATGAAATTTATCAACAAACATGCATCCCTATTACACAGGCACACACACAAACACACATACTCTGCGTTGGACTAGTGGTAGCCGTGCATCTATCGTCGGCAATTTGCAAGTAGGTGTAAGTAGTGTCTACATGCTTTGAATTGAATGGTTGATATATGTAATGAGTTCGCTCTAAAAGCTGCTATGACTCTCAGTTATCTTTCATGGATCACTTGCAACGACGTTGGTGAAGTAGTGCGAAATAAAAATCCTTTATTGGTATATCTACTTTTCAGTTGATCCCCTCTTAAGATTAAAAAAACTCCATGTCAGGTGTGAAACAGGTTTAGTAGAGATAAAAACTTTGAAAAAGTTTAGATTGTCATGGAAATAATCTAATTGCTACTACTGGTGCTTGATTGAGCTTGTTTCATAGTATACCTTCAGGATACTGTATATTTCTTGCAAAACATATGCTGAATACAACTACTACCAGTACTTATTTGTAAGAGAGCGGAATAGTATACCCACATACATAATATAGCCGAAAGCATGAACATAATTACTATCACGATTATTTTTATTTGTTGCTTAAAAATGCAAATTTTTTATGAAGAGCGTAAAGTGTTTCTATTCAAGCTATTTGCGAAATTAACATGAAAGGAAATTTCACATTGTAGGGATGACAACAAGAATTTGAATATTTGACCACACACCTAAACAAACTTTTGCCTCTATTATTACCATACTAATGAGATCGTTCGTCGTTTCCCAGTCTGTGATGCAGCCATGAATGTCTTGCTGATGTACAAAATCAAGTTTTGGTGCTTAATAAAAAATTACACAGACCATTAGCAAACCCAGCTAGCAGCTTTAGAGTCCAAAGATAACAGCCTTGGATTAACACTGTCATAATATTATAACGACTCCTTTGGAATGCGTTTATTGTTCGAAAGTGTTTCGTGTAATACTTCTTCGAAGGACGAATCCTGGACGTATTAATTAAGTGGCGAAATTCATCGTCGTTATGATCTGATAATGCGCCAAACCGAGAAAGCTGTTATTTCTGGCCAGTATTAATTCCTTTCTTGCGATAAAAGGCTATCCTAGCGTCAACTAGTAGGCGTTTTGTATTTGCAGAAAATTCTTTCGAAACATCTAAGCAGCCACCAGCGTTAGCGTTGGGCTTAAACCTATAATTTGCTGCATCTAAACTATACCCTACTCATCACCTTTCAACAAGACTCAGTAAAGTAAACTCATTCTTACTCATCCATTATCTATGTTCTCATTTCTTGATAATATCATCACGTTTCTGGAAAATTGCGTAAATCAAAAGACGCTATTATTATCTAACCATGCAACAAGAGCAATACTATGTCGAAAAATGGTCCTAAGTTGGTGCCCATGAGATGCCCATTTTTCCGAAATGGACTGTAAATTCTTTTTAGATTTGATTTATCATTCTAATTTTAACACAATACTTGGGGTTAGTGAAGAACACATACAAATCTGTCATTTGATAATGTATGAGAGGTTTGTTTTCCAGTAGATACAATTGTTTTTGTGTTGTATCATGATAAAATTATGCTTTGCAACTCCCTGCACTTTTCTTCATGATATGGACATCCTTTTGCCTGTCCACATTTCTATGGTGTGAATGAAGGAGACATACAATGAATCTTATGTCTTAGAATAACAATAAAAATAATAACTAGTTCATTCCCTTCAGACATTTTTTTCGCGGTAGATAACCCTTGTATTGTGCAAACACTTACTTCGTAGCGAAAGCCGATTTGTACGTTGTCGGTTCGCTAGTTTGACAGTTTTCATGAGATCTTCGCACGGTATTAGTGATGAATTTGTTACTTCATTTTTGCCCACTCACGGCAAAAAAGTATTTCAAGTAAAAAGTTCACGCTCCTAAAGTAGTTGCATGTATGGGCTTTTTCAGATTACTTTTAAGAGTCCTTTAATTTTCTTTCTGATCGTATTTCTTTGTTGTCATTGCTTCAAATTATGAGGACATAATAAATGCGAATGGAGTGTATCGACGTCATAGTCACTCTTGTCCCTTTGGTAATGCATACGAAGAAGCTGTACCCATCCATTACCATAAACTTTTCCATGAAATTTATTATTAAATATTTGTCGATCAAAGTTCGTATGCACAAATATATCTTGTTAAACACGTTGACGCACTAGACATGTGACTTCATAGATTCTATTACTTAATGCAAACCACGCTTTCGCTTCTTCGAGAGTTCGTGATGCATTCTTTTTCTTCTTATTATCCAACTTCTGTTTTAACTTATTACCTATTTCCTTGTAAATTGAACGAAGTTCGTCGTGCATGGGTTGAGAGTTTTAATGTTCCTTCCACTCTTTTTTACCCCTTTACACTTTAAAAGTTTCAACATGAGAATCTCCTACTAGTCTCGATACAAAGCTAGAACAGAAAGTATCCTAACAGTTAAAGAATAAAAGAAAGCAGAGGTCATTGGGTAAGCAAGCTTAATGCAAAGGCAAAATGTATATCAAGCAGTGATGAAGTTCATGGCAAAAGGCATGGTGATTTTGATACATAATAAAAAAATTGGAGAATCAGAAACAGACAAAAAACAAAGAAGAAGACAAGTAGGCACAAGACGAAAACTGCTCACGCCCAAAGACAACACATTGAACCTACAATTTTCTTCTGAGAGGAAAGGATGCTCGATTTCTTCACCACGTCCTTTTCCATCAACAGAAATTACATGTCTGCAAACAAGACTGTTTTAACACCGTGTGTCTGTTTGTAAATACGTTTATTGGTTTACGGGCGGAAAATAAAACATACATAATTTCATGGTATGCACGTAAAAACACGCATATATTTTCCATTTGTGCCGTGTCTTAAAGTGACTTCGACAAAGATACCTTGATCATCGTTATAATGATTTTTGCTGCTCCAGATACACTTTTTACCACGCGGAGACAATCATGTAAGCATGTAAACAGAAGAGAAATGTTTTATAAATTGTAAATTCATGGGTAATACACTGCACTGAAGCTAGCTCCTTCATGGTAATTTCGAACTCATGCTCTATTGCCCTGTGAAAGTGAATGTTTTACATTGTAATTTGTTGCTCAAAATTACTATCTAACCACTACATGAAAATTGTGTAAAACGTAATAGGTTAGGACAAAGCAATGACCATGAGTGAGCAGAATGTACGACGTTTATAATGTGGCAAAGAAATAACACGATCGCATATTTGCAATATAGTGCCATATTACAATCTTATCGTAACTCAAATCAAGATAAAGTGTATGTACAAGCAGATTTAGTGAACCTAATTATGCAAAAGTGTGGCTACTGCAGTAAAATACATTTTTGCCTTACGATTAAGAAGAGAAATACGGACGAGGCAGAGAACTGTTTATCGTATATGTTAACTATCAAATACATATCTAAACTAAGGTTATAGTTCTTATCATAATGGCTTACACTTAAACCTTTGAGACAACATGCATCGTGATTTGCATGGTAGCTATGAGCTGGCAGGAATGCTCCGAGAGACTACAACTGACCACAGTTAATATTTAAGTAGCTCAGATGTTACATATTATATTTGCGAATGTTTTAGGTGTTGTCGGCTCCACTTCTGTGTGCTCTTGGAGTACGGGGTCTTTGATCATTCGATGATTCCTGAAATAATAATTATGATAATACGTTACCAGAGTAGGCCCCAGCTGCCTTTCCAGCATAGCGATAGTGATAAAAACTAAAAACCATTGGCCACATAAAGCCAGCTTCTTTGGTTGTGCATAGTAAATCAATAGAAATCAATGAAGAAATTTTGGGTTCGTATTACACCCTTCCAGTTTTTGAAACTGTACTTCAAACACTTGCCGATAGGAAAAATTAGCTATTAGAATATCTCAATAAATAAATCACTAAATCGCACTTGCGTTTTTTTTCAAAATGCTATTAGCATGTAAGATCAAGTAATTATTAATCCCAGGCACATACGCTTATAAAGAGTGTTAAGTTATTATTTAGCGTTATAATTACATATTGATACTGTGAATCCTGTGTGAACTGACAAATTTTCTCTAAATTTTACGAAATAGCAATATCGGAGTTGACAAGTTGAACGAGTTGAGATTCAGTATGAATCATACTTTTAGCTTCGATAATATTTACTGTAGATTTGCGTGGATGCGTTCAATCAATGCCTGTAGGCTGCAGCATTTGGGACTAGGATTAAATATTGTTTTGTCAACTGTACTGATTGAATAATCTTTATTGACTTCTGGCCATTGTATCTGTTTTGCAGAAACTAAAACAAGGCAACTGGTAATAATTTGCATTTTCGATGTCCAGCGGCCAACTAGGCGGTACCCAATGAATTGAATTCGCGTTACAACATCGTGTTTTTCTCTTGCTTAAATTGTGAATTATTTTTAAACCTCATCCAAGTGACGATACGGCATGTTAATGAAGTTAAATAGGCGATAAGCAGGTACCCCAACCACGTAAAATTGCATGTTGAATATACCAGTCAGTACTGGATAGAAAAAAGTTAAATCAGAAACCCGTTAAGATCATGATATAGTATAAGAAGTAAGGCTTCTGTTTGAAAATATGAAATACTAATGTAAGTGCAGCTGTAGGGGTTAATTTCTGTTTATCTGGCTCCTAAGAAGAAAAACAAACTCAGCTCATTGTAAATTCTTTCAGCTTTCAACTGATTATTTAACATAAAACAATACGTCCTAGCTGACTCAATAAACAGGTTCACTTACATCGATAACAACATCAACAAAAAACAGGACGATAATTATTTAATTTAGTAAAAATTCAACACTCATCTGATTCTATTCGTGCCTCCTAGAGGTTGATTAGTCGCAAGAGTGTTGGTCTTATCACGCTACAAATAATTTTGAAAGTTTGAGCAGATCACTTTCCGCACTGATCAACATTTATATGCAATGATACGCGAGACGCAATGACAGAAGGTAATTTCATTACACTTTGAAACCACGAATGCATCATGCATCGGATATGCATACATATGTGCTACTGGCACACCAGCATTAAGTATTACAGTAATGTGACTTTATATTACATATAAAGGTTGTCATTATCCAAAGGGATGAAACTGCGTACGCTGCGTACAGGTTGGATTGTGCTCTGCCCAATAGAACATCCATTTATTACTTGATTGTTTCCACTGAGTCGCCAGCCAGGTGCAGCTCATGCTAGTTTAAGCGGCACGGCTGAAAAAGCTTGTAGAAGCCACCCGCTACGGCCGTCGTTGATTTTAATTTTTGTTTCAAAGGTGCCGAAATATATTGTTTGCAAAAACTCTTTCTTGAAGATGCTTTACTCATGGTCGCAGCCTTTATTTACTCAATTAACTGCTACTCAACTAGGAATAATAATGATGAAACACTTCATGAAAATTCATATCTATTTTATTACAGGCTGCATTCGATTGAATAATATGCATTAACTTGTACATACAATCGCAGACGAAGATGACTAGTAAGGTTTGTAAAAGATTAATTTTTCTCGATCGATCATCGGAATTTAATATACATTTGGACATCGAAGATCTTGCAAATGATATAAGGCTAATCCAGATACACTAGCATTTTCTGGAATTTATTCAGACCGTGATCAATCTTATTTTTAAAGTCCCTGTATATAGCCTTAAAGTAAATATTCGTAAAATATTTTCCCTTCAAGTCTATTTACACAACAGAACAGCCGGCAAAGGAAGCTTTAGAAACATTCATTCATGTAGTGCAAGGTATTTACTACGGCGGTATCGAGTCCACTAAGTGCTGGCTTCGTGGAAACCGAGTAATTTTGAAAATTTTGAAATGCTCGACAAGTACTCTTAGCTCAGTTGTTTCTCCGATATTCTCGCAACTGAGTTAGAGTAAGCTCCATAAGTACCAGGTTACTGATTTACCTTGGTCCTACCTGCAAAATAACTATTCGTTGTAACTATTTGTAAAATCTTCGTTTCTATATGTTTCATAAGTTTTCAACATTAGTTAACCTGTATTTCACACATTTCGTCATATTTTGGGGCATGCATTTCGAATATCATTATGTACAGTTGGGTACAATATAATGTTGTTTTTTGCTAGAAGAACACCCAGGAGATAAATTTGCATGAAAAGTATTATTTTATTTTTTCTCTTCATGTTACTCACATGAATAAGAAGAAAAATCGAACAGCCCCATGCAATTGTTATATTTTTTAATTTTGCGTTTTTTTCCATTTCCGTTTGCTTTTTTTCTTCACATACATGGTTTCCAGTGCCCGGTGCAGATTCGCCATCGGTGGTGGCAAGATGAGAAGGAATGTTGATCCATGGTTATGTATCCTTAACCTTTATTCGCCCTGGATCGGCCGAGACCCGCGTGTACAATGAGAAAAGCAAATTATTGCATTTATGCAAATTTATCTCCTAGATGTTCTTCTAACAAAAAACCAACGTTATATTGTATCCAGAAGAAACATTTAAACAGCCACGTATTCATAATTCCTACAGATTAATTGACAAGATTTTAAGTTATCACTCTGTACTTGCACATTTGTACAATTCTACTTCTACTATTCCTCCATGGGCAACAAAGGTATTCAAATTTGGCCAAGTCGATACTCGTTCAAGTATTCGGTCAAGGCTTGGTAGTGCTTGCAAATATCTCGAACTCATCTACGATTCAGCCCTGTTATCTACCTACACAAAAACTTGAAAATGCTTGTTTATCGTTGTAATTGATGCATTTGAAAAGGTCGCTGCTGTCGTTAATTCCCGGTTCTATTACTAATCAAAAATATATGGCTCGATAAATTCAACTTGGCGTCATTATTTTCACAGGCAAGAAATTATTCAATGCTACTAACGCTCGTTTTACGAGTATATTTCATATCATGCTGATGCTGAAAATGTTCGATATTCACTTGGATACTCTCCCCAGGGAATGTTTGTAGTAGGACGAATAGTGAAAGAGAATCTTGAATCAGATTAGTTTGGGTGGGATTACACAATTACAAAGGAACATTTGTAAATAATAAAGTACTGTGTCAGTTTTACGCAATTGTTTGCTCTTAGAAAGGGGTCCTTTGATTCTGTCGGTGTACCTCAAATAGTCGGTGTTGTTGATACTTGTTAGCTAGAAACAAATGATGATCGGAACGACTCAGACAATCATAAGGGTTGTAACATTGAAGGAATGATTGGGCATATAATGGTTGGCTGTATGTCAACGTAGCCGTAGATGACGGTTTTCATAGCATATATTATACTTAGCTTGCAAAAACATTTGCATGTAAGTTAGGAAAACATGTTTTTGTAAGTAAAGAATTCTTGAGCAATTAGTAAGAATTCAATAGGAAAAAAAATTTCACGTATGTCACTCTCATTTCGCAACTTCTCTACTTCTTGTAGAAAAACGAGATTTCTGAGTGCTAATGATTCTGTAGCAGTTTTAAGGTGGTGGCTAATTTTGTAAGATTCAGAGTGACAAGATATGTAGAATCACTGTAATCACTTCTTTGTCTATAATACGTCCGCGACCTCTCATTTGAAATTGCGACGGACAGGAGCAACTAAGAAGACTTGGAGACAAGGGAGAAGGTCTTGTGTGTATACCAATTGATCTGATTAGTGATACGTGAAGAGATCGAACATAATAGATTGTTACATTGTTTCTCCTGACTTAAGTAACCAGGACATATAAGGACTGGCAAAGAAAATGTACCGAGAAGAGCAAAACACTACTCTCGTTTGTTGTAAGTGCATGTCATTCTGATTATAAGGGAGTTCCATGATACTTGTCGCTCTTCATTCCATCTTCTTTGATTAACGAATAAAAAACAGGAATCTGTACAAACATTGCTGTAGATTCTCTATGAACTATGTACGAATTCACAAGTACTGCCATCATGACGTTTTCGATAACGAACCTTCCAAACAGCGCCAACATAAAAATGTATCCATTTGTATTATATATTCTTGTGCGTATTGAATCTTATTGCCAGCTGGAAATACAAACGTAACTGCATGTGACGCCACCCTTTGGGGTAAACAAAAATACTTTCTCAGTCGAACCTCGTTAACTTGTTACCTTGTTTTTTATTTACGTTTACATGGAGACAAAACGTTGAAGCGGCACTGAAGAAAGGGGTTGAGCGTGAAAGAATGTGCCATCGCAAAAACCTACCTCTAACGTTCGGAGCGCTAGATCTATGTACAAATGCATACTTGTAGGAAAACGAGCACAAGCTAGGCTAAACTGAGGAAATCATTCTCATATAGGTTATTGAGAAACATGTAGTTAAAGGGCGGAATGGTGTGATCTTTTCAAGCGATACACGAAAACTTGTCCTTCCATCAAACAGCTTCGTCACTGACGTCGTTGACAGATATAGTGAGTACAACATTCAGTAAAAGAGTGCAGAAGCAAGAAAAACAAAAGCAAACACGCCAGTGTTTTCATTTTTCAATGCTTCTGCAATCAATGCGTAGCCTGTTACACAGTAGTTGACAGGGAGCCATTAGGGCACTTTAAAGCTCGGGGAGTTTTGCAAAGTATATACAAGGATGATAAACGATATGAGAAAAACGTAAAACCCGCATGGTCACTAAGGAAACAATTCATTTATTTTTATTCTATAATGTATCCTCTGATATCGAGAAAAATAGCTAAGTTCTAGTACAAAAAAATGTTACGCAACTTACCCACCGAACGAGGTGTCACGTTCTCTTTTCTTGTTTTTCTGTTAAAGAGTTTTGTGAATTTCGGTGTAACAGTGTAGGTGTGTAATCCGATCCGATTCGGAAGCTGTTTTTTTGTTAGATAATAATCTGTTTGTAAATTGTCGAGCAAATTGTATTTGCTAGCTTTGATGCAAGTGAAAACGTAATGGCAGTTGTAAGGAAAACGCTGTGCACCACTCAGAATGAAATATTTGATTGTCAATGAGCTTGGACGACCCTAAAAATAATGATGAACAACTGACAGACCAAACCTCATCTGCATCATTATCATTACCATCGAACCATAGTTTTTAACAGCTAAGGTGTCGCAAGTATCACCAGCCATGCGTTCCTGATAGTTACGAAATGGGATCAAAGCAAATTATTATGGATACATACTTATCGGCGTGTGACATCGAATGAAAAAAAAACCTGATATATTGCCTGAATGAAATCTATCTTGAGACACGAGATGTGTATCATGTACCAAGATAATTGTCCCCTACAAAACAGCTAATGTTTCGGCTGGACGCACAAAATGCTCGCTCTTGCATTTTCTGTTCTCTTGAAGTGACATCTGACAAACTTATCAGATTAAGAGTCTAGTAATTAATTATGTGACTGAAATATTAAATGTAAAATCATAATAATTAATGCTTGTACTGATACAGCTATTTATACACATGGCAGAATATGACACATTCAGATAGTTAGAACAGGGACCAGTTCGTTTGATGGCTTGATTCAGTTTTCACTTGTAGAACTGCTTGTACCTGGCACTACTGACCAGAAATAGCAGTTGCATCACGCACATAAGCTTTAAATGCACCGGTATTAGGACCAAACACATAAATCATTATCATATATGTTAATAAGTAGTAAGAAGCAATTTTAAAGCGCCTACTTGACAGGCGGCCGTAAAAGTATAATACAAGCGTAATTTTTTTTTGTATCCCTAGAAAAGACTCATCCACCTTCCCATTTGTCATGGAACCTCGTGTTCGAATTGTTAAAAGTTCAACTTGAGAGTGTTTATCTTGTTTGAATTTGAAAATCATTGTAGGCGACGTTTACATTATATATAATAAGCTAGCATACAGTAGCGTTTGCCACTACTGTTAAAATTAAAGCTGTTAAGCCACAGCTATGATGACGAAGCTGAAGGTAAATGAGAAAGTAAATGAAAAAAAGAAAAAAAAACTATGAATAAAGCAACAAAGAGAAAATGAGACGAGAAAAATAAATATTGGCCACCTGTACTGTAATGCAGTAGGTGGTTATGCTACTGAAGCTGATGGGTATGATGCAGCTATTCCATACGCTATCAACCCTGAACCCTCCTCATTACACAAGCTCCTCCGTTCCTTCCAGCTACTCCTCCTGATGCTCCCTCGTCTTCACTCCGACCCACGGGTGAAGACGGTTAAATAACTGATTGACACAGTCGGTTATAAATTATAATAATATTTATTAAACTTGAAGAAGGCACAAAGCCAAAACTAGGAATATTTATTTTTGTGATGATGATTGTGGTGATGCTGCGAGTCCCTCAGATTCCTGTTGTTGTTGTTGTTACTTCTTCACTGCTCCTCTCCATACACGGGACTGACTTGGGTTTCACAAAGACAGTAGAATATCTATCTTGGTTGGCGTGTTCTGCTTGCTGTGATAAGCCTTGACTCGATGACTTGGGGCAAGGTGCATCACAGTACTGAGCTTTCCATTGGTTTTTTCCTTCCTCGTATTTATGTGCAAACAAACCGATCCTTAACAAGCCGTACGACATATACAGCGAGCCTCCGCAGATAGACAGACGGACGGATGGACAGACAAACAAACTTATCCATGTCATGACTTTTTGGCCATAGCTCAGCTTCTAAATAAACACACTGTCTGGAGTTTTTGTTCTCACTTGACTTGTGTGCTAAATGCAACATTTTAGCATAAAAACAGAAGCGAAGAAAAGCTGCTCGTCGATAGGACTGACGACGGTGATAATTCTTAGAAGGGATTTACCATGATATTCAGTTGAAATGGTCTTTAATGTGCTTGTTGTTATAAACATTAATATTATTATCAAAGATACAATTTTATATTACTGCATTTCATTAATGTTCCTCCGACCCACTTACAAGATCAAGACCATTTATTATTTATTATCTGTTGGTACGCAGATCATACGAAAACACTAGAAACTATGTTATGGTTGGTATGTATCAAGTACCTTTAAGTTACATGGTGTAGGCTCATAATAGAAACTGTCGACTCTTGCGGTAAAGTTAGTAAGCCCGGAGAAACAATTTTTACCTTTCTTGTACGATGCCTCACAGAGTCGCCTCTCGTGTAATATATTACATTTGGATGGAAGTTCTGCTCGTTAATAACTGGCGAGAACATGGTTTGTTTGCTTTAGGAAAAGATCATTTTCTTTCGTTCTTCTCCTTGTTTTTATTCAATAATGTAATATTACTTTCCGTCTTGTTTACCAACGGATAATGAAATGAATCATGTTCGTCGTCGCCACCATGCCACATCTCATATGCATAAATTTTGTATGTACCTTTTATTACAAAACAGACCAGGCACGCTTGTTGTTGTTAACGATGGTAAAAAGGGCATATATTTTTGCTCTTTTACCATTTTTTCGTATGCTTTCAACTTATTCGCTTTCCCAGTTACTACTAAACATATCCACCAGACACTAGACTCCGTGCTCGTCATTTTGGGTAAGAAGTAGTTGGCACTAATTTTTTTCTTTCCACATTCCAAAATGAATGGAATGAGAAAAGTGGACGAGAGGCGGAAGAAGAAGTCCTCATTTAATATGCTCACTCCGACCATGTTTGGATATAAATTCATTCCCTCCACAAACCATAGGTTTATGCAGCCAATTCAGTTTACTCACACATCTCCCAAATTTTATCAAAGCATAAAAGTTATATATAAATATTCTAAATATTTTTCCCCTTGAACATTCCCATCGACTGGATAGCTCATTCTTACAATAATGTATGAACGTACATTCCTGGATTTTTTCTTGTTTGTTGATTTTTACGTGAATAGTGTTCCTGAAGGTGGCTCTCTGTCAAAGGAATATCATCTCTCACTGTTTGCCAGTGTAGACAGAGCGACTTAACAAGTTATCCTGTATACGAATTAACAAAAAGGAAAGTATGTTTGTTGGTAGTCAATCCGACTCGACCTGCTTCAACTCTCGCATTATCGCATTATAAATTTATTTGACTCTTTGATGCACGTTTTATACATATGGGGCGTTGTGAAACGTCAAGTTTTTTCTCCGGTGTGTTAAGTGCGCCAGAGCAAAGGTATTTTGGTGGTATGAGAGAAAATAACACTCCATCTGATGACGTTGTGCCTGGTTTCTTTTCTTGTGGATGATAATGATTATGCATTGTTACATGAGCGTAATGGCATTATTTCATGCGTGTGTGAGAGCTCACCGAGACAGCCCCTTTCTCATCGCGTAGAAAAGGAGAAAAGGCCACCCTTTATGACGTATCTTAAGCTTGTTAATTGTATTTATTGGCACCGATCTAATCATATTTCAACCGCTAATTGCGTCACACATCCTACTTCACATAGTCTGAATTCTCCATGCTTACATTTTTTCTTACTTTGAGAAGTTTTCGTTTTTTGGAACAACAGCGAAGAAATCTCAAGTCTCGGTACATCGAACTCATTTTTGATGAATGTAACTTTACTGATTAGGGATCAGATAGAGATTTATTAGCTGTAGATTTATGGAAGGGCCTTCCTCCAATGTTTGTTTTTGAGAAAATTGATATGCGGTTGCTGATGCCTTCTTTGTGAGAAGCAATAGTTTGTCCCCTTTTTTTCTACGAACCCTACAAAAATTTCACTTTCAGTGATGACAAGCGTGCTTGTGAAAGGTTAATCTCTAACAATGACAAGTATTTTTCATTACATGATGTGAAAACCATAATATGTTTTCATGTTTTGCCTTTTCATACGATGATACGATTAATCCAATTCTTATAAATACAATTGCGAGCGATTGTCCTCTTTGTAACAATCTTCAACGTCTGTCAACATTTTAATTGTATTCAGTTGCCGCAGAAACTTAAATGTGACACATGCAAAATGTCAATAATCGGATTACATATTGTATTCAGCACTGAATGAAACTGAAAACATTTCCACAACCAGATTCCTCCTCCCATCTTTCATTCTTGCTAGCAGAAGGAAGCAAGTCATGTTGTACGTTAACTTACACACCATTTGAACGTAGTTTAGAAAAACAAACAAACAGCATTGTAGTGATCTAGTCAAAACACACATCAGCCTAAATACGAAGAGTATATTAAAGGAATATATAGGTGGTCGTAAACCACTCAAACAGATTACACCTTTTGTACAATATGTTAGATCTTGAATCGACCTGACTAGTGTACATGCATCTTTTTGCCGAAGGGTTTCATTTGTGTGTATCTGATAGCAAGATGTGGTCAAGCGTGTTAACAGGAAATAAGTCTTTAATTTATTTTACTCCTCAAAGCCGACAAGGGAGAATTGGCTAAAAATGTATGCTTACCAAACCTGTAGAGGACTGAGATCTCGTTGAAAGGTATGACTATTAATTGTTAACATTATAAACTCTGTCACGTGGAAAAGAATGTAATCAGAAAAAGTAAAGGCAAATGTCCACACTTAACTGCATAAAAATCAAAGGAGTAGAAGAATGTAACAAGTGAAATATGCGTGGACAGGAACCAAAAGAAAGAATGCGTCTTGTAAGCTATTTTATATTCTTTTGACTATCATAAAATACCGTATTTCCTTCTAGTATAACTGGGACTATAATAGGCTCAACTACAAGCGACCCCCGATTGTAAGGGGCCCGCTGTAATCGGCGAGAGGCTGGAAAAGTTGCTATAAATAAAATGGGTTGAAGTAAGGCAACGGGATCGAATGCTGCAGTATAGTGCCTCACATAGTGCCTCACGTTCACAAACCTAACAACCTAGCCGAACCTACCGCCTCACCATTGGGGCAGTGTGGTGAGCCACTATGTGAGGCAGCATTCGATCCCGTTGCCTTACATAGGTTGAAGTCCGGCTTTAATAGGCAAGATGTCGACCTAAACCCCGGCTATAAAAGGGGACCCTGGCTATGAAAGGAGGAAATACGGTACACAGAAACAAAAAATTCTCGGAAACATAATATATAAAAGAGTTAGATGTATAATCGTGTGAAGGTGCCATAAAACAGCTTTCTTATATTTGTCAACTATGAATGGAATGTTGACTTTTTGGTATTATTTACTCCTGTCCTTTTCTCTGCTCCTGCTTATCATCATGATGGACAGTTGTGAGTATACTTACAGATAAAAAATCCGATGACATTTGACCACTTCCAGAGAAATTTTTCTCCTGGATGAGATATACACTTGTACAATTGGTAGTGTCATAAATTCTTAAAAAGTGAAGGGATCACCGAACTTCAACAAAGAAAGGTACAACAAACATGTAGTCAAGGTAAGTGGCAGAAACAGGCGAAAATTCATGCACCTTCACTTCTTGACTACACGCGGACACGATACTTTTTTTCGACTTAAATATGTTGTTTATACCTCAAGGATGTAATTTTAAGAGGATTATATATGACTGGCGGAATAGGAAAACCGTCAAAAGAAAGTTTCTTTGCATGCTGCGTTTAGTGTGCGGAGAAGCACTGGGAAATCGTCAGAGATGACTAATACTTTATTGCACTCTCGAAAGAATTATTTTGCCTGATTTTTTACTTAGAAAGATGTGCGACTTCATTCCTTCAATTGCTAAAGTGATAGATTCGCCATAAATTTAACCGTGCTGTAATTACACTCATACCAGTTAGTTTACGGTTTTTGTAGTCGCGAATTACAAAAACACATGTACAAAAGGAATTCTAATTCCGTACGTACGTGTTATCAGCTACACTTATCGTTCGTATGAAGAAATTTACCGAATTAATTAGATAGATACATGTGAATCCTACTTACATATTACGTTGTTGCTCCTTTTTCTTTGATTGCACTTCCTCGTTCAGCTGTATCAGTAAGCCCATGGGAAAAATATCCACAAAATCTTTCTAATACCAGACTTTTGTCAATACGTTCGTGTGTTTGTGTTAATTTTAGTTAGCGTGCAAGTAAGTTGGTGTTTTCATCTCCCATCGTTCTATGTTTCGATGCTGACGATAAGAAAGAAATAGCCGTCCTTGCCATTGATTGAGTATGAGATGAGAGGGGGATGCAGAAAAAAATGCAGCGAAAGCAATTTTAAAGAAACCAGTGGGAAATCAAGTGTTATGAGCAGAGTAGATAGGTTGAAACCAGTTGGTCATCGTCTTATCCATAGAACAAGTGTAATTCATAAATATTTGATTAGACAATTATTGTAAATTAGAGCAGTAGTTACTGATAGCTGGGTGATTTTGTAAGCACTCCTGTCTTTCAGTAAGTTTACACGCATACACATGCGAGTAAAATCGTGCAAGATAAATGAGAGTTGCGATGTCATGATACTGTGAAATTCATGAGAGAGTAAGTTCATTTAGATAAGTGATGTGTGCATTTTATTCTAATGCTACAATTGTGCTTATTTTTTTTACTAAATTATTCAAAATCATGATTTCCTTTCGACAATATCTTCACGGAGGTCAACTTCTACTTGATTGTGAGGGTGTTTTATATCCAGTTTGCCACACAAGTAAATAGCTTCCCTTCGCACTCTTCATCATGTGTCAAACGTGTATCTGTAGCAAAGTGTTAGACCGTAGACCTGTATTATATCTCATCAGAGAGGGTTTAATGTGATGATGATCAACCTTTGCAATCAAGCAAATACGCCAATCTTGTCCCAGTATTTGTCTGGACTACGTCACACAATTTTGAGTTCGTAAACTAATGTTTAAACAAATAATGGCCTATTAAATCGTAAACCTGTACCTTTATAAATAGGAAGCAATCAAAAAAGAACCAATTTTGACGAAGAATTGTAATTGACCAGAGCAAAAATTGTGGGATTAGACAAATTCTGCTTATTCAAATATTTGCAAGCACCTAGAAATTCCATACCTTTTTACTCGAGAACCCACGGCAACCATAAATCATGTCCTAAACGACAACTAAATGCCCAACAAAACTAGTCTGTCTGCTTTAAGGTATGCTGAATTGTTAAGTCATGTTAGATGTGGTCGCGTCGTAGGTAACTTTTCGTTGATTTACATTAAAAAGGGTGTAGTAACGCAACAAAATGCCATCATGGATCCAAATGAAATAATTACAGTGTAATAAGCACGTTATTATCTGTGTATTATAATTCTATCAGCGTTTTCTTACTGGCTGAAAATGTGCAACTTGGTAGTCAATTATAAACTGAGATATTGCTGAATCCAACGCTTATTTTTTCTGGACAGGGAGGCCATTTTCCACTGGTTAACCATTATCCATCTATATCGTCTTCACATACTTGCAGTCATCGCATACTTTTTGTTTCTATATGTGGCGCAGTTGCGAAAGAAGTATCAAAACTTGGTCATAATTTAACTCGTCCGTTTGAAACCAGCTGGATATGCTGGATCCTAATTTAAAGCAGGATTATGTTTTCAACATTTTAATGAAGATTGCCAATTAATCGTCAATTGACTCTATGAAATTGACTAATTACTTGTTTATAACCCACGATTTGTCAACAACTTCCATTAAGTGTATTGCCAAAAAAAAGAAGCTTGTTTTCATCATGTCAACAAATGCACTTCGAAGTAAAACGTAACCTACACACAGACAACAGACACAATACTTTGCATACAATATTGATTTCCTGTCAGCTTGATATTTTGTTGAAACTTGCTGATGGGTTTAGAGTATTCCCGACGTGTCACTCACTCCTTGCAAAGTGGCATGCAATCATGCAATTTTAAGTAAAAAATACAGCTTTGCCATGGACGTTAGCGTACTGTTAACGATGTATACACTTTCAATTAAGCACCATTTTTTGGCTGTAATCAATTAGACAACTCATCAAAAAGACATTACATACCACATTCACTGTGTTACAAGACGACTTATATCTAAACCCGAAGTTCCTGTTTGATTGGATCCTTTTAAAACAGGTAGGGGTAGCGCGGTAACAAGAGAACCATGTCGTAACAAAGGTCATCTTTGATTTCTCAACTTTGTGTATAGGAAATATTTATTTTTCTTAACACTTGGGACACAACAAGCAAAAGTTCATGAGGGCATGTCAATTCACACAAATATTGATAAGCTTGTCAGCCCTGTGTGTTCAGTAATATTATTAATGAGCTCTTACAAATACTAAAAGCGCATTTAAATTTCAAGATTTAGCTATCAGAGATGCCCTTTGGAATGATAAGGAAACTAAGCAAACATTAAAACAGGCAATCCCGAGATTCAAAAATATGAAGCCTGTTATCCTTTCCAACAGGGGCAAAAACAGTGGAAAATTCAACGAAAATGGAATTGAAATGACAGTTATGACGAACAAAATTTACCGCAGTAAAAGTCCTGTCGTCTTTCCTCGTTTCCAGAATCCTTTGTTTCAAATCTATGGTCTTGGCCTTTTTCAAGCCGTGCACACAAGCAATTTCGATGCGAAATAAGTAACGCAACAAGCTTCTCAATATGGTTGGAAACATGTACGCATTTTAATTTGCCGATATGAACCTTTTGATCCACTATGACCGTGAAGCCATCCACCGAAAGGTGTGCGCCAATACAATCTGATAATATTTTATCAAAATCTCCGGCAGGAATTGTCAACAATTTTACTGTTTATCCCATTACGGGCGGTAGCGACCGACAATAATATAAAATAATATTTGCTCTTATAAGTTTGAATAACTTATGTTTCTGCATGCTTATAACGCAGCGGTTTATCAAGAAGGTATGTAAGTTGTGTTGGACGATACTGCATATCCCTTGTTTCTTAACTCTGTGTTCGAAGAGAGTCTGCAGTGTTTATGCGATACTTCTTGTTAAACAATGTAGTTATGGTTTTGATAACAGACCGTCATTCATGATAAGGCGGAAGGCCAGAATGGGAAGCCATACCAGGTCTGACAGTGCGAACTCTAAAGAAAAAGAGCGAAGAGAAGAGTATTTCCAGTTTGGTACACAAAAAAGGAACAAGGGTGATACAACGAATTTGATGATGGTACTGATTCTATAAACTCGTATCTGAAAGAGATCAATCATGAAAACCGCTTTGCCTTTTGCCCTTTTTCCCCGGTTTTATATTAGCTGATGTGATCTGACAGTGATCCTTCATCTTATGTCGCGTTTGTCTCAATTCTCGGTTGTTTGGTCGTCGGTCGATCGACCCGTTTGGTTTTTTCCTCTCGTTCTCTTTCTCTCTCTTTGCATCTTCGGCGTTAGCTTATATAGGTTATCGTCAGATCATCTGAAGTGATACATTTACCAACACAGTGCACTGTAACAGTCACCAGTAAAGAAAGCCAGAGAACCCTCTTTAGAGTTGACTAGAGAGAATAATCTGGATTTGCTTTCATCCTTTTATCAGTTATAATATACCTATACAAAAAGCTCTTCATATCCTTCATATCACATCTGCACTTGTCTCTATTGTGTATTGTGAGCACCGCTTGAATACGATACTCGGAGCATCAGCTTACATTTGGCTTTATAATTCTGTCAGCATCTTAGTGAATTAAAAGTCTCTAAACTTCGTGGGCGCACATTAGATCTACTGAAGTGAATATTGTTTAAACTGACATTACCTAGGTGTTCTGTATTTTCAATGTGAAAGCAAACAAGCACCGTATCAATTTAAAACTCAAAACTTTTAGTATCCCAAAAGTTCGTTCTATTTAGTGTGGTCAACTAGTTGAAACACCGATATACTTTTTGAATCAAAAGACGCAAAAACTACGCTTTGCGGGTTCATAGGTTCAACGCAAATATTAATAACCTATGTGCAATGCCTTAAACATGTCATGTACGCGTTGTTGGTGTGAAAGTTTATGTTGTTTGGAAACAGTCGCTTGCATAATCAGGCTAGCGATGATACATAAATGCGACTTTCGAAACGGATGGTTGTTATCTAATCTTGCACAGACACTTAATACGGAATCAAAAACACTTGTTATTTTTCTTGTTTAACACTAAATGAACCAAGGCATGTCGAGGTTGTAGTTGCAACAGAGTAGAAGTCGTATAAACCATACCCCCATATGAATTCCCTGAAAATTTTAGTGTTATAAATTGAGCATTTATTCATAATAGGGAAATTTCCTATCTGTTAAGGGAAATGAGAAAATTTAAGCCAAACAAAAAATGGGTAGCCTAGTTCTTTCCTCTGTCAGCTACAGCCGTCAAATCATTATCGCACATGAGAGCGTTTCATGGCTCAAATACCTTTCCCTAGTTCTTCACTGAAAGATGTTTGGGCGTAAAAAATTCATAAAGACATTTATTAAATTGTAAATAGAGAAAAATGTTTTATACGATTGTCGATGTTATCAGTCCCTCACTCATCGTTTGATCTCGGTCATGGCCTGACCGGAAACGCTCAAACTACGGTCAACGGCAGGTAATGTGCGTCAAAAAGTTGAATCTTTTTTGTCAACAGGTGAAAGGGCCATCAACCATAATTGAGATCAAAGATCCTCACTGTTTAAAATGTTGATATTAAACTTCATACTAAAAACATGAAAGCACCGATAAACTTATCGATTACATTTGATGTTGTCGCTACTTGATGAGTCAGGACAACCGCGATACTGGTTCGCCCTGCGTTTCCTTTCATGCAATAAAAACCATGCGTACTTTTTCATTGGCTCAATTTTCTTATCAATGCACTTTACTAGTTAAGTGTCACAGTAAAATAATTTAATCATTCCCAAAATGCATAGCAAGTTTTCATTTCGCAAAGAGAATTTATCAATACTCTTCCAGCAATAACAAATAATACTGATTCAAGTGTTTGAAATCAGTTACCTGCTAAGGACTACATAATCATAAAATCCTTCGCGTTTTGGAGCCAAATGCTCAAATAAATCCAATCTGTTGTTTCTGCTGATGAAGCTAGATCAGGTCTTTTCATTTGAGGCAATAGCGACTGGATAACTGTAGTAAAAGCTAACGGGGGAATACGAAAGTTACATCGTTACCAGAGGGAGTATTGTTTTCCACCGAGGGGGATCGCGGTAATAAAAAATTACATCATATTCCATTATGTATGCTTGCATGGAGAAAGGTTTTTTCTTAGTTGCATACATCATGCATATTATACTTGGGAGATAAAAAGTGAGAGTGATACTTTGGAAACTGGAGGAGAGCTGATTCATATGAACTTGCGACAATAGCGATAGCTTACATGCCGGGGTTTCCCATTCATGTGCTTTATGGATGGTATGGAACGATTTTGTTTTCAAATGATGCGGCGCATATATATTGTCGAACAATAGGATTATGCTTTTGGATTTTTTACGCATGGCAAAGCAGAGTATGACGATAATATGGCACACAAATTCGTCATGGGTCGATATTGATCAATTTTATGAATTCATTTTTCTTTCCTCTAGTTAGCAAAACATATTTCTGGAGAATAGAAGTATTTGTCACATCATATATTGACGCATGTTTGTGTTAGCATCTTCTGATAGAAGTTACTGAGCCACTTTTGAAAATTTAATAATTCAGGGAATGTATTCAGTATTAAAATAATTTACGATTTTCTTCCAGACCTGCTTCAGAAGGGTTTTCAGTGGACAGTCTTGATGATTTTTTCACATTTGTTGAGCGGGACATCATCAAAGTTGTGTGCGCAAGTGAGAGCTAATAGTTAAAAGGTAACAAAATCCACAATCACCGACTCGTAGTTACTTAGACCCGCAATGGTATCTGATTTCAGTGGTGTTATTCTTAGCTCGTAAAAACTATCATAGACATGATGTTTATGTAAGTGGATCTTGTTAAGAGACTCATTTGACTCTGATACTTTTACCTTTTTCCGTAAAACTTTAACTCTTTTCCTTGACAGGCTTGTTTTGCGGGTAACATATGAACCACTTGCTGGCAGATTATGTGCTTGTGTCTGTAACCAAGTAGCAAATGAAGTAGTGTGCATACCTATAAACAAAAATAACGATAAGTGAAAAGAATCCCAAGGGGTCTTAGCACACAACCTATTGTTGTTTATCCAGGGTCTAACGACCTTTAAAAAGGTGAGCTAACTTTTCAACCGAGAGCATCGCGTCATCCAGACCAGCCAGTGTCTCTCTCACAAGTGCGAACACGTAAAAGTCCATATTTCATCTTTCCGATCATGCAACAAATGAATCACAAAGGCTGCCTCACATCTTCTCAACGACGGTTTTATAACTTCTCTCGCTGTTACAGAAAATAAACTAGTACTACGACAACGATATGGGTAACAAACAGGGAGCAGCTTGAGATGGTGAGATCATGGACACGTTTTTATTGAAGAGCCAATATCTAAAACATTTTTTCTGAGCACCACGTTACACCTCATATTTAGCTAGATTGAACTTGCTACAGTCTCACTATCATCATTCTGCTCGTCTTGGGAAAAAAGTTAAAATGTATATCAAGGCAAGTTATTGGTATGAACCAGGGCCACGGGTTCTATAATTTCTGGAGAATATCGACAACACATCACTATAAGGCATAAGACACCCTTTTTACGACGAAGTTTGTCTTTAAGTATTTCTTTCCTACTGGCTTGATGAGATTCCATTATGTTATATGCTTTTACAGGCTGGACATAAATATCTTGTATCTTGTTGTATTTTTAAAGTCTCTTTCCTCTGTGTGTGCTTTCTTCTTGTGTACATATTATTCAGCGAGAAACAAATAGAGAATTACGATAATGATATGTGGTTCATTGCATTACCTGAATATTTTTGAGACAAAAGGCCGTTTCGAAATGAGTAAATGACCCCCCAGCGTGAGTAGGCAGCTGACGGCGCCAGCACTTGACCGATCTTGCCTCATCGTACGACCATGAAGAATTGTCTTGACCCCTGCTGACATTCTTTCTTGATAATCCGCAGTCCTCCATGAGCGTGTTTAACTTACCAGAGAGTGCACGTATTTTGATGCGCTATTATTATTGTATGATCACTTCAAAATATTAACTGTTTAACCTGCTCATTGCTTTCAAAACGTCGTGTTATAATTATAATAACAAACATACCAGGCACTAGATTAGATACACATGCATAAAAGATATATTTGAAGCATATTAGGATAAACTGACTTAGTAACCAAAGGGTCTAAGACACTAGCTGCAAGTGTTTTCCCTATATTTCACATATTACCCTGTTTAACAACACGCAATATGTACCTACTTACCAACAGAGTGAGGCCTATCATCATTATCATCACCAGGGTTGTCCCAGTTGCGGACTCCAGAGTCATGATGCATGAGCAAAGAACGAACCCAGCAACATTGAATTAATATACATTTTTACTGCTGTGAACATAGCCGCAGTCTCATCACTTAGCAAGAGTTCTGGCTCCGCCGCACTCCTGGAACTCTGGCACTTGGTCAGTCTTATACACTTTTTATGCACCGACTATGCTGTAAGACGAAAAGAAAAGGCCCAGACACCGAAGAGAGGAAGGAAACACCAATTAACTTACAGTTTCAATGCGTAAGAATTTTTTATTTTACAAACAACGGAGGAAACATGGTGTTAAAACAAAAATGCGCTTTGTATATTAATGAGGTATCAAGTGTTTCGACTAATTTTAATAGTGTCCGTTTCTCGCCGTCATTTATATCGGATCACATTTCACCCTTCTAAAGAAAAATTTTGCTTTGTATTGAAATCATAGGTCATAATTGGAAATATTGCAAAACGAATTCATAACTGCTCGTCAAAAATAAATTATCCTAGATGGTGATTTCCCTTTCGAGCTGATACACTGAGCTTAGGCTGCTGAAAATTAACTAGTTTCTAGTTCTTGTTTGGTTATTAATAATTTGATTAACTTCATGCACAGTTACGGAAACAAAATTATCCTTCTGATCGATAGAACTAATAGATACCGTAGCGCTTGAGCATTTGGGCCTTTGTAGTCGTAGTCATGCAACGAATGAATAAGGTACAAAAACTCCTCCCAGGCGTCTGCCAGTATTACATAGCCATTGTGATATAAAATACATGTAACAACGTCGAAACGGAAACATTAACAATTAGTCAAATGCGTGATGATCACTCGATCTACATGTGAAAGTCTTGCAATAAGTAAAATGTATTTTTATAATTTAATTCTGAGACTTCATGGGTTCACTGCGTCTCAATTTTTTCACACATACTCTCAGAATCGTCCGTCCTGTTCATCAACTTTACTTTGATTCAGAATTGCGTTTTTTGTTTATTTACCACTCTAACGAATAAAATTGGCAGTGATAACGGTATGTTAAGAAAATCATCAAAACTGATTTGCAATAAGCATCGAGAAAAGAAGATACAGAAAGGAAGGAAATGATACATTACTTAGAAAGCAACATAGTTATGTTTGGTATCGAAATAATGTTATGCCATGAGGCGAATGAATTTTCTTGATCTTACTGCACTAGACACAATTTCAAAGGGACTTCCAATCATGTTTATGGCCCATACATTCTCCCAAAAACTTCTGTTGGAAGGTGCTCATAAGATGGTGTTGTACATGAAAAAGAGCCAGGCGCCACATCCATCACATGAGACCACCGAACCACACCTCTTCCGAGACGAAACTATTACCTTCACAGATCATCTGTCAACACGATATGAGCCAACACGCATGCAATATAGGTGTAGTTAACTATGTTCACGCACATAATAATAAGTGCCTGTGTGTGTAATATTCACAGCAGCCATTTATAAATCTTTATTGAGTAGCGAAAGTTACTTTATAAAATCGTTTGGTGTGTCAGTCCGTTATCATTGCGAAATCTCAAAAACACATTGACTTCCAGACTTGGGATTTGGCACATATTTTCGTCTGCTCATTATCATTCTTGTGACTAATTAAGGCTAGGAAAAATTGATTACTATGAATGACTAATTGGTCATGAAGATCATGAAGATCTTTTTTAGCGCATTATTAAGATCTTGTTTAGCCCATTATTAAAATACTGTTTTTTAGTTTATCGCATTATGAAGATTTTATTCAGTGCACCATGAATGTCTTGTTTAAGCATGTGAGCGACTTTCGCCACTTGTGGGTTTTATTTTTCAACATCTCACCCAGTTCGTCGAGCCGATCGCCAACAGTAATTAACTGTCGCAACGTTATAGGCTAGGATTCCTGATGTGGACCAGTATATGAAAGTCATAGAACCAAAAGCAGCTTGCTATTTCTCAGTTGTTGAACAGTAAAATGTAAAGTTAGGCCCTGTAGGCTTACTGATTAAGGTACTTGCAGGGGACTTTAAACTGACCTCAAATTTTCGTTCCATTCCAGTCCCATAAATCATTTATTCGCACAGTAGTTATCGCCGGAACAAATGAGGCGGACCCGTGTAAATTACTAAACTGCAACAGACGAAGAAAGTGTTCTCACTAACCATTAGGAATGGTTAATTACGATGATCAACACTGCCTACTATGATGTGTTTAAGAGCAGAATATTTGCAATAAATATTAGAGTGAAATTCGTCCTTTAAAGATAACCAGGGATTGAAAACATATTAACATTTGTGCACCCGTAGTATTACACATTTTTAACTCGATTACGCACTCGAAAACATTTCATGCAAAATATTTACTTCTAGTGTGTACTATAGGCAGACACGTATTGGTATGCTTTCTCGATCGTTTTTTTAAAATATTTTTACAACGAAGGTATTTCACATTATTTGTTTTCTATGTGAT
Organism: Akabosia matsudoensis; assembly: GCA_019593645.1. Lineage (NCBI taxonomy): Eukaryota > Metazoa > Arthropoda > Collembola > Entomobryomorpha > Paronellidae > Akabosia > Akabosia matsudoensis. Next base: position 9,766 of record VICI01000001.1, on the reverse strand, counting down.
AATGTGGAGTATCCTGAGAAGCGGACAGTTTATGAGGGGAAAGGGAGTTGTATTGTATTAAATCATCGTCGCCTCAATATAATAAATATGCTATAACACGATGACTTTTACTAGGCTGGTTGTTGGCGTGCATGGTGTTTGGTGTTGGTCCTCTCACGTTTTGATGAGATCTCGTAAAAATAGAAAGAGAGTACAAGGCGAACATAAATTGTTACACATCATCAAATCACGTCTAGTATGCTCCTTTATTCCCCAATAAAATATTTAGCTGTTCAGATAATATAGCGTATTACATACAGACTACTATGTTTCTGATTATTCGTATACCAGAAGAGGAGAAGAATGACGGGGATAAACGAAGCGCGTTTGCTGAAACAAAAAATATACGCATAAGGTTTCAACAAGACGTTCAATTGGTGTAACAATATGAGATAGTTTGCTTGTACAAACGTTATGCTGGGAAATGCTCGGTTTTTGGCTGATCATTACTCAGCGGGTAGTCCCCAATCCCTGTTGACTCTCAATAATTGTCCTCCAGCTCAGTGTGACTCCTTCACTTCTATTCTTTTTAATGCACTGCTGTCAAAACTTTATTTTTTTCAATAAAAGCTGCTAAGTGAAGAAAGGTTTCATACGCATCTGGGAGACGACTGGTTTATAGGGGAAATAAACATCGCATCAAATGATTTCAGGTTTTATCAAACAATACAAGAATACCAAAAAGTCATGATGTCAACAAGCCTTTGTTTTGCATCTATTTTCCTGCGTAGCATCGTTACTCTCATTGCAAAGCAATAGAGTAGAGAGCAATTGAAAATATTCATAGAAGGGGATAAACCATGTGTCAAGTTTAATATCATAATTCTCAAGTTTCAAATTTTGGTTTTTCTGTTCTTTTCATCGAAACCAAGGGTGTCAACCACATATAATCTGAGCAATCGCGTAGATTTAAAATTGTTTTTCGCACATTATACTATTTATAGCTACTTTAATGTTAATGACCTGCAGTTTCATCGAATATTGAATTACTTTGATTAGAATAGCATACGATTACTTAGTCATTCAGCTCTAATTGTGCACATACATTCATATCTATTTAAATTAATGTAATGAAATGCTCTGCTTAGAAGGGGTAAAGGACTTTTCATTAAAAATTCAAGTGCGTAGGTGTACGACTCGGATGCAATCTGGCTGCATAGAATTTGATGATCAATGACTTGCCCATTTTGAAACGAACCAATAACTCGTTTTTCCTTTCATCCACAACAGTTGAAACTATAAGACTTTTTCATCGCAACGGCCATAAAATTATGTGCGTATGTTCAGAGCAAACACAATCTGTGTAGTAAAATAAATGCAATACCTTGCAAGCAAAGTGATTATCTTGTTCGGATTACTATCACGTGTAGCTAGCTACCACCACAATTGTTGCGTATCGTATCAACAAACAACAATCATTTCCCTTTCACTCATAGCCGGTTTTTTCTAGTGCTAAAAGTTACACCGTGTAAACAAGCAACACAGTTTTATTCATGTTTTTGGCGATTCGTATTTTCACTCAACCCTGTATCGTTGGTTTCAATGAAATAACTCATGCTAGCGCTTCGTAGATGTTCATATGCGTAAGAAAAATGTAGTTGGAATATGAAATAAAAGTGCATTCTGCATGGTAAAACATATGCACGAGGGTAAGAAAACCAACAGTCAAGTAAGTATTTTTTTAATGTTCCTATCAGCTATCCAAACAAAACCTTAGATGGTATTACCGATAAGAAAAAAGCTGTCTAATAATAATTTAGAATTCAATTCTCAGGAACCAAAACGTGTACAGTATATTGGTATACCTTGATGAAAAAGAGATAACTCGAAAAGTTATGAGTTGTAAAAATGATGATAGTGTTAGTTTTTCTAAAAACGTAATAAGTCGGGGTAATGCTTTCTCAATTAATATACACACTAGTGAAGACTCTCGAAATACGGGGATGCGTAGACCGTCACACTTTCTTCAAAAGTTTATAAATGCCAAGCAAAGAAAAAAAGTAATATTTTTGGGGCATAGCGTAATCATCTTTTTTCCGTTTTTTTACTAATGGCATGGCGTAATAATAATATGCTGGGAAGTGGTGAGTTAAAGAAAGAAACGAAGTGTGGAGGGTGCCAAAGAAAAGCAAATAGTGTGCTGTGTGCATTCCCTTTTATTACTACCCCAACTGGTTGTAATAATTATAGTAGCCTTCGGGGAGACCGTCAGCTGGGATGAATTACTGCTCGATAATGGAGGTTACTATACCTTTCGGAGCCTTAACAAGCATAGAAAAACTAACAATCTCGCCCCAAAGCGACCTTTTCCTTCAGTCAGATCATAACTCTTTTTATCCAGCCAGACTGGTTGAGAGCACAAAGTACGCTACACTCGAACATATAGTCCCGATATAGTGTCCACAGGTTCCCTATGTAGCGTATAAAACGCGAACACACGTACCTTCTTAATTTGTTCGCACATTTTGGTACAATCGTTTTAAATATGCTCCGAAGAGGAAAATGGTTTGCCAAAAAATTCCCTATGATGACGAAAACAGTTTTCGTTTGCAAATTGTTCTGCTAACGCTTCTCAGATTGGCAAAGAAAATTTAATTAGCATCATCAATAACTGCGTTTCCATACGTATCCTGATGCATAACTTATTTCATTTATGGGTCATTTTAGTTCCATTCTAGCATTCATAACATAACCTACTGCATTAATATTTAACAAGTACCTAAATATACGATGAAAATATATCGTCAGGTATAATAACACATCGTTTTTAGGTGTGCCAAATTTTATCTTAAGTCGTCAATAATTCGATTCTTATTGTGTGAATTCCTGAAATCCGTAATTAACAATTATGCTCCTGTGTGTCTGTGTATATAAACAACATGTATGTTTAAAATGTTTCAGATATGTCCCCAAAATTTCTGTAATGTTTTCGGTTGTTACGTCACCTTTTTAAGTTAAATGCCTATTGAGGCGCTAATAGGGTTTCGCCATGAAAAAAAAAACGATTGAAATAGTTTTTTAAAAGTTCTCATCCGCAAAAGAAATTCCTCTTTTCGCTTCTAAGATAAAATTTTCTAGGGAATTTCTTGTCTACCACCTATCACCTGAATATAATGCTCACCTATCACCACACTTGTCTGCCTTATTCATTTAGATACGATGACTACCTCTGCTTTGTCCCTTCCTTCAAGATTGTGATCTAGAAAATAAATTCAAGAGAGGTAAAACCGACCATTGTAAAAAGCGGTAACGCATGTTTATATTACCTTTTACCACTTGAAGTCTTTAAGAGATTTCGTCTTTTTCAACAAGAAAAGCTTACTACATCATAAAATTTTCAGAACCTCATTATATTGCAAGTTTTTCACTTGAGCCAAGTTAGTTGCAATACTAAGTTTTCTTGTAAAAATCGGAAAAAAAGTAATGTGGTATAATGTGGACATGTTTTACGCGTCCTTGTAATTTTTTGATAATATCCCTGATGCATTCAGTAAGTCCCGATATCTATGTAGGTGTGATTTCCATGATAGCACATGAGTTTATTTTAGTGAGCGTTTGTTTTTGTTTGTAAATCTCCGTTTAAATACATGAGTCGTTCCTTCAAGCCTGAAAGGAAAGATTTCCTTGTAATGCTAACACCTATTTTACACGTTGATACTTGAGATATAAGCTGATTCTTTGGATAATGTGTGAACACTGTTCATAAGAAATTTATAAAGACAAGTACTACTTCTTGCATCCATCTCAGCAGTTCAACAATGAGCTGGAAGTTAGCGTACAATCTAGTAATTGATGGGTATAAACGCTAGATCGTCAATCATATCCCATTGATCTGAGAAAAACCCACATATTAGCGTTCGAACACATTATCAATTTAATTTTTATCTCCTTTTTTCCTCTGGAAAGAATGAGCTGTTGGACAGGGTAAAGTAGACAGTCAGTAAGTACATACATTTTTTACAAGAGCAAGAATAATAACACCTATCATCATGGTGAGAAAAGTAATGTAAAAATTAGCTTCCAGTGTCTGCCATCAGCTACAGTAGTTTATTCTGGAAATAACTTAAATATTAACACGCCTTTTTTCTATCACTTTGTGTTGGGGAGTGATTAGATATATGTATGTTCTCGTTGAATCAAACAGATAAGTAGAATGAAATACATAGGTTTGTCTAACTTCACAAGATAGTCAAAATGTAATAATAAACAGCAAGAAAAACAAGTCAGTGAAGAAACATCACATTCCACTATAATAGCGGGTTGATCAGTAACCGAAAAGAGAGCAAATATATAGTGTGAGTAAAAGGAAAACTATGGTACACAAAATTCAAAGTATCATTATCCGTCATTATCATCATCAACTGAGTAAGATTTTGTGCACAACCACATTTGATTCAGGATATTCTTACCCTCTTGAATGGAAAGGAAGTGAATGGGAGTGCTGAACTGATGTGAAAGATAATTATCGTCGTTGCCAGGTACAAAAGATATTTGTTAGGTAAAAATTGATTGAAGATTTTACACCTTACTTATACCATGGGTTGTTATGTAGTTTTTAGGTTGTAAATAGAAAACACGCTTGTACCTAACGCAGTTTTGAAAAATGTTTGTTACAGAGAAGCTATCAAAACAATTAGGGACATTTCATCACATTCATCGTTAAATACTATTCGTACATTGGAATATACATCATGCATTGAAAAGGTGTGAGCACAAACGAGCCATTAATATTTTCAATACTAACAGGGAAAACAAGCCTTATGAAGCTACTTATTTATCAGTCAATCATTTTGTGTAATGCATACTCACATTGCACATGTTTAGGGAGATGCTCCTGTTTTCTTAACGAGCATCGTTTTTGTATTCTTTTCAAAGAAACGTCCACCCTCAATTATCACTTGCCCCTAAAACCATTCCCATCCATGTCCATCAAACTTTCATTTAGAATATGTAAGTGCTTTCATGATCAACATTTGGTACGCATTTTTCACGAGACTAATTTTTCCGACAACAGATGAAAAATAACGCAAAATTTTGCATAGTAGTCTGTGCGCATCTTTGTTGAATTACGGTACATATTCTTGTTCTATTTCGGTCCACAATTTAATGTCTGACATTATCATTTGCGCCATTTTTGTACTATGGGTTATCGTAGCACCATAAAATACAATAATGTTACCCTTAATATTTATACGAAGGGTGATAAGGACAAAAGTCCGATTAGCGATTTTCCAAGGACTAAGCATAGTCGAAACCCCGTCCTTTCTTTGACATTTCCAAAATTTCTGGGACAACACGATTTGGGGACTAAGTGATATTGGGAAGAAGTGATATCGGGACTAAGTTGTATAGGGACGAAATGATTTCGGGACGATGTGATCAAGGACGAAAAGATTGAGACGACCGGGGCGGTTACTCGAAATGTTAAAGATCTGGACATGACATCACAAATTCAGCATAATAATTCACCTAGGTTTACTACAACAAAGTGTACATGCACAGAGATCTTCATACGTTTTATTTGTTATGAGTTTAAAAAGCTTAAAGTACATCTATTGATCCGACCATTGTTGGGATGCTTCATGTTAATTAAAATTAGCTATCTACAATGTAATAAATATAAGCGATTAGTTCGAGAACTACATAAAATACAATACAATAAACGTAAGTGGATTTGTTCTACAAATTTTAATTCAATTCATATATGTACACATAGAGTGTAGTACACATGGAAATGCAGGTGATAAAATTCAAATTAATTTCCTAGATGGGATGTTCCAATGCAAATAATAATTTCATCATCATTGCCAGATGATCATTTTCCGGTCATGCCACATAGATTATTAAAAGATTTACATTCGTATCCTTAATTACCCGTAAAACGGAAGCATCAGAAGAAAAAGAGCAAACGTGACCGATCTTTACTTACCGATCACAAATGTACTAATATTTACTTAAACTCAACTCTCGCTTATTTTCCTCCATGAATTGAAAACGCCATTTTACATTTAATCGCGTCGAGCTCGAAGGATCAACCTGAGTTTTTGCGAATTATTACGATGTGCCCCTTTACTAAACAACGTTTCACTTAACGATTTTTTATGGAACATATGTGGTCGCTGTTTGCTGGCAAGACCTTGAACGAAATGAGATATCGAATCTACACTCCATTGAAACTCTAAAAGTCAGTGCAAAATATAAACCACGAAAATTTCATGTAAAGCTTGCATACGATGCAACTTATCAAATTATCAATTACTGTAGTATTTATTTATCTGGCCTTCCATTCAATGGTTTTTTCCCTTACAAGTGTATGGCCACATGCAATGAAAATAATACAGGGTTGCCTCAATATTCACATGGCTGTACTTGTGCTCAAAATGTACAGAGAAACCGACGGTGAATGGATAGAAACAAAGAGAATTATGAAACAAGCGACTTGCTATTCTAGAGTGCCATTACTATTTTTCAATTATATAGTGATAAAATATTCATACCTGATAAGTTGCTAGATAAGTCACCTTCTGGAGACGATGTTAAAAAACTACCACATTCGATATACAGTAATAACGGCCACATTGTTTTGTTCACACGATATCTTGCGTTTCATAATATTTGTTCCCACTTTTAGAAAACAACGTTTGAATACCTTTTGGCAGCTATTTAATACCTTGTTATTTGCATAAATAAATTTTGAAGCTTGAAAAAATTGAAAGTAAACTTCAGTACTTTCCGTATGCATATATAAAAAATTGAACATGTTTTCGCCACGAAAATAAATTGAAAATTGTTTTCAATTGAATTTATCCACTGTCGAATAACAGTTATGCTCAAAATACACGAATAAAACTCCTGCTTAAACTTATCATCAGGGTCGCTATGAATATTCAAAATTTTGGGAATTTAACATTAAAATAATTGGTTTTGGTCCTGTTATCAAAGATGTGTAGCCTATTTGGACTCATAACGCAATGAATAAATTAGTTTGCGGCATTTGGCGGTGACATGGTCAGCAAATTAATATACATGAAATTAATAGGTGTTTTGTCGAGCACTCAAAAAATCAACACCGCTTAAGGTAGCACATTTACACTTACAAAAAGTGATAAAAGCCAATATCGATGTTAATTACACGCAATTCATTTTCAAGAGTGCTACATAGAGAAAATGTAGGAAGAAGTAAAATATTGATTGAATCGAAGCCATATTGTATCTTGGTAAGCTCCACTGGAATCCTATGTCTGATTTCTATGGAATACACATTAAATGTGTTGATGTTGATAAGGATTTTCACGAAAAACATTTATTCGAATAGCGATAAAAACTATTCTGCCAAACTGCAAATGTTCCAAAACTGAAGTTTATTGCTCCCGCTCAACCCTTGAATTGTGACTGCTGGCAATTTTCGCATTGTATAAAGGTCAATCGTAGACTGAAGAAATCTTGCGTATCCTTAAGAATACAATAGCAACAACAGTAGCAAGTAGCAAAATAACATCAGAATAATTGCAAATGATTTTTTCACGTGACAATTAGTGCAACCGAATAAGCGGGTATGGTGGAGTTAAAGAATGGCGAGGATCACCAATGATCATAAACAAGATCCGCTTGTGAAACATAATCCGTAAACCAGAGTCCAACTTAAAACCGCGTTACCGAACATGATTTTTTTTACATGCACACTCTTCATATTATTTTCTGGCTGGTTCATTTTATTATCTTGACTATAGTTGTGCATCTCTTTGTTACTCGTATTTATTTATCTTGACTGACTACATTTATATTCAATTTTTTCTTGAATTTAGGTTTTAAAATGTGGAACCTATCTTACTGCTCACACTTGCTACCATGATATCATTATATTTATGCTACTTTAGTCAACAATGATAATTCAAACGCTCGAAACATCCCACTTAATCTTTACAGCTGAGGTGTTATAAAAGGTATCACTTTAATAGTTACCCAGATAATGGATTCTCGTATACTATGTCTCGGAATCTGATAAGGAGATATATTTTCATAAGTTATGATGCTTTGGTACAACATGTCTTGAGTCTTGGGATCTTTTCATCAGCCGATGCCTTATCTTCGCCTTTTCTGCATGTTTAAAAAAATCTCTAAGATTATAAGTACTGAGGGCATCATCGTCTGAGAAGGTGAAAAATAAGGGCATCTAATCAAACTGTTCGCTTAACAACTAAAGGGTTCTGAGAAGAAAAAGAATTAAGAGCGAACAAGATGTGTTACATGATACCTTAGCTTTGTTTTAAGTTTCTTGTTTTATGACACGCCGTCTTCGCAGTTGTACCTTGTTAAATGCATGATTTGTTTTTGTTACGTTCATGTTTTCTGCTTCCCTTTGAAAGTTTATCCGTGAATGTGCAGGAGAAATACAATGAGCAAACATTTTTGTTTGCGTCACCGCAATCCCTACCACAAAGAATATAACGTAAAAAATAATTTCTTTACTTGGTCTACAACTTAAGTAGAAATAAATAGTGCAGAAAAGGAAAAAAAACAGTATAAGATCTGGGTTTATCGGAGAAGTATGCAGCAATGCAGCATGCAGTGGCAGTATCAATAAAGAGTCAACAACAAATGTCAACTCAGAATCACGCCTGTTTGTCTTATATGTGAAGTTAAGGAAGCTAGTTAGTCAGTAAAAGAAAGTCGTGGGCATGCTCATAAAACAAGAAACAAGAGAAGCCCAGCTTTTCTCATGTGTAAATGTACAAGATGATTTTTACAGATACAAGATTTTCTCGGGTGTCACTACACGTACTTATTAACGTCAAGTTTGTGTTTTTCTTGTTCACATTGTTTTATCACTACAGTTCCCAAGTTGGAATCAGGAATGGATCGAAAATCTTAGAATCTCACTGATCTCCAAAATACAATAATTTACATGGTAAACGGAAGGGGTCGAAAATGTACGACTTTGAGTCATTTTACTTGTCCTAATCTCACATTGTCAGTCGTTTCAACGATATGCAAAATTTGAAAATAAAATCCCACTCTTTTCATCCATTTAATTTCCACTGTTTACTAGCAATTGTAGCATAAAGAAATATGTGCCTTTTCAAATATAACATGTGGGAAAATCCTGTTGCAGGAGCTTATATGATTTTTGATGGATTCAGGTATCTTACCTGTGTACACTTTTGATATTTAAATTCCGAAGTTCTTTGAAACCACAACAATCAACAAATGATAGTTCATCAAAAATAGCAGTGGCAACGTGACCAATTGCAGGCTATTACAAATGGTCACCACTCACAGGAGAAGTGGGTTTATCTTTTTTAACTGGGTTTGTTTGTCAGTGCTCTCCGCTAGAAAACTGTTTACAGCAACACTTAATAAATATCAATCGCGTTTCTTTGGCAGTCGTGATTTTCAACCAGCATCGAATAAATAATCAACGTGACATGACGGAAAGGAGTATGTAACTGCGACGAATTTATTACCATCAATATACCACAGAGTTACGTGTTTCTTAAAAAATGCGTATGATTGGGCCAAGCCAGATTATTGTTTGCTGAAATGTATCCATGAGTGCAGTTCAGGTAAGCAAAATAATGGATAGTTTTTGAAGACTATACATGGCACCTTTTCGTTTCACTACGTCAAGAATTTCCCAAGAAAACCGATTATTTCCCATACATATACATGATTTTTTGTAAAAATAAAAGCTGTTAAGCCACAGCTATAATGACGAAGCTGAACGCAA